>ML302573.1:0-78410 GCA_005239505.1 Nicotiana paniculata | reverse complement strand
AATCTCCTTAAGTTGTGTTTTAGGAGTCTATTTATATGTTTAGGGCGAACCCTAAACGTGTGGAGACTTCTATTTCAACCGGGAAACACTTAAACTCGTCAAAACTCGAAATTGGCTAAACCTGGGACCCCGGGTGTTTGGACCCTGGCGCCTGGATAACGCCAGGGTAGGGATGGAGTTTCAACCCTAACGCTTGGCTAACGCCAGGGTAGGGCTGGCGTTTCAACCCTAAAGCCTGGCTAACGCCATGTAGGGTTAGGCTTTTGGGCTCTGGCGCCCGGCTATCGCCCGGGTTTTCCTCTTTNTCGCATCAATACCCCACACTTAAACATTTGCTCGTCCTCGAGCAATCAAACTACACTCATGTACACAACTTATTAAGCAAATCCCTTAACACGTTATACCAAGAATATTTAAAACATTTCAAGCACAGAGGTGTGACATCCTCGCCTCAATAATCGACTCACAAATACCATGCTTTATTCACAATTCATGGCCTGTGCAAATTCCACCAGGAACGAGGCCACAAGACCGAGGACTGCATCGCTTTAAGACAAGAGGTCGTGAACATGCTACATCAAAGGCATTTGAGAGAATTGATGAGCGGCAGAGGAAGGGCGAACTTCGCCCGAGGACGGGAACAACATCAAGGACTGCCGAAGTCACCCTCCCCAACCCGCACCATTCAAATGATCAACGGTGGAGGCGACGAGGCGAAGATCAACAACATAAAGTTCACAACCACCCATAAGCTGAAGCGATCAATCACCCATGAACGGTGTGACGACCTTGAAAAAAGTATCATCTTCGACGAGTCTGATACCCACAGTTTGACCTTTCCTCACTATGATGCCCTTGTTATTACTTTACACATTTCAGACACTGATGTAAAATGAATTATGGTAGATGATGGAAGCGGCGCGTGCATTATCCACCCTTGAGTTCTCACACAAATGAGGCTCGAGGATAGGATAGTGCCATGCTGTATCACGCTAACAGGTTTAAAAATGCAGTTGAGCGAACTTTCGAGGAAATCACGCTACCCGTTCTGGACGGTGGTGTCACTCAAGAAACTATGTTAGGTATTGTTATCTCTAATCCAACCTCTAAACCCTCGGTTATGACTTTCGTCTATACTCCGGGAGTGATGTTGTTCAAACAACTACCTAAATATGCACTCTCTCTCAAGTAGATACATAATGTAAATTGAACTACGCTCGACCTGATTCTCATTTAAAGAGGGGATACGTAGGCAGCCCTATGAGTTCAGTCACAATTCAATAAAATTTCCATTTTCGCCATCATCAGAAACCAAAATTTTGAGGAGGATCCTCAAAATTCCGAAGCAAGTTCAACTAATCGCAGCATATAAAGCAGTCAGAAACGTTATTCAGTTAACTGGGGTAGAATTTTGAGGAGGACCCTCAAAATTCTACGACAGAAGCAATCGCAATATCTTTGATAGTGTCACAGTCACTGGTTCATCTAACCAATTTCTAAACTCTATTTTACTATGTCTTCGAAAGTTATGCATGCATGCTTTTGAACATAAACTCTGCTTTAGCGAACGCTACCCCGATAGTTTAAACAGGGTCTTCAGACGGAACAGAGCAAATCAAGCAAGAAGACGAAGGCACGAACCGACCTCCCCCTTAGATAACTCACGACTTTTCTTTGAATGCAGGAACAAGGAATATGCACACCTTGGAATCATAGTCTTCATAACAACAAGGATACCAAACCTCATTTCCAGCTAAGAAATACTCTGCCATCATCTATTATTCGTTCATTGCATGAGACTAAGCTCTGTCTCAATCTTGCACGAGTCTAAGCCCTGCCTTCCTGTTTGCATAAGGCTAAGATCTGCCTTCCATCTGCATGAGACTAAGCATTGTCTCAAAATTGCATGAGGCTAAGCCCTGCCTCCATGTTTGTATAAGGCTAAGCAGTGCCTTCACCTTTCAATGAGACTAAGCTCTGTCTCAATCTCGCATGAGGCTAAGCCCTACCTCTATATTTGCATAAAGCTAAGCATTTACTTCTCTTTGCATGGGACTAAGCCCTGTCCCGAATCTTGTATGAGGCTAAGCCCTGCCTCCATATCTGCATATGGCTAAGCATTGCCTTCTATTTGCATGGGAATAATCCCTGTACCAAATCTTGCATGAGACTAAGCTCTGTCTCAATCTCGCATGAGGCTAAGACCTGCCTCTTTATTTGCATAAGGCTAAGCACTGCCTTCATTTTGCATGGGACTAAGCACTGTCCCGAATCTCGCACGAGAGTAAGCATTGTCTCCCTTACACTATCTATTTTTCTTTTCTCAGGCTAAGCTTTACCCTCAACTTCATACAAGACTAAGACGTATCTTGCTGCTTATGGCATAATATTTTTCACCTCATGGGCTGAAATATCGTCAACTTGTCCGAAGGTGTCATAGTCCGAAGGCATCATCCTCATAGCTGGAAGACACCATGCCATGGCCTGAGGATCTCTCGAACTTGAATATCATTATTCAAAGGACTCATGGTTCGGAGGCACCATTTTCATGTCCCGTGAACATAATCTCATGGTCTGCGAATCCCTTATTTCACAATTCATGGCCCAGGACATTATGGTCTAAGGACGTCATCCTCAACCGTCTAAAGACAATTCTCATGGTCTGAAGGGAATTTGCATCATGTTTAAATTTACGTAAAAATATATGCTTGTAGCACATATCTTATTTGCAGGTAACCCGATAAGAAACCAATATACCAGCATGAGCAGTCCCGCTCCAGTCCCTTCATACTACTTCAAACCCGACCGCTCACCACAACCATTTCACCTATTCCAAAACCTTGTGTCCGTTCTTGGGATAACTCCATCGGTATATTTCGCCGGTGAATCCAGAACTACACACGACCTGATTACTGTAAAACCAGGGATATGTAGGCAGCTCAAAAACCAGAGTACGGCCTATGCCTCTCAAATTACCCTACTCAGTCAAAATTGTCCATCATATCTTTACCCGATAACTCTTTCATCCTTCCCGGGTGAAGAGGGGAAGCTGTTGATACCCAATTTTCCCCTATATTATTTTCAGAATGAATATATAGCACCAAAACATGCATGAGCATCAATTAATATTTTTCCATAATTTCTGCATTTTTCTAAGGATTTTTATTAATTAATCTCAGTATTTTATTTATATAAATAATTACTAATTGCCTCACAAATGGTTTCATAATTATTTTATGATTTAATTTTATCATTTATATTTATACCACGCTTTAATTATTGCATGAATAGTCACATTTATATTTTTTAGGTTATAATCGCAATAACTTTGCAATAATAGCCCATGTATGCATTATTACCTTATTTCGCCAGAAAATGACATTTTATATTTTTATTATATCATGTAATTATTTTAAAATTATTTTTATGCATGAAAATTATTTTTTATAATTTAATTATTTTACAAATTATTTTATTAATTAATTGGGTATTTAACAAATAGCCCCTTTGAATTCATTTTAATTTCTGACCTAACCTGATTATACCAGCCCAATTACTTAAAATCCTAGCCCCATCCGCCCCAGCCCAAATTAAATAAACCATGCCCGACCCAGAACCTTCTCTAATCGTGGCCGTTGATCTCTGAGATCATCGGTCCACATTATTCCTTTCTTTTTTTAGTCTATCCCCAACCCTAACCCCCTTATTTTATTTTGTTCCGCCGTCTTCGTTATCCCTAACCTCCCCTCTTCTCTCTCAAGCACAACCCTAAAACCTAGCCGTCGTCATCAGAAAACCACCTGTTCATGGGGTTTTCTGTAATTTCCGGCCCCTACCGACCTCTCGCCTCTTCTGGTTGTTCGATTATGTTGATTTATGGAAGAATCTCGAAGAGATTCAACCCAGATTTTGTTCAAAACCATTTCATAGGCCTACTTATGGCTATCTCTGTTTGTGAGTATTATTTTCTCTGTGTTTATGGCTCGAATCTATCATTTTAAACCAGTTCCTTTCATCTCTGTCATTTTTCTTAAAACCCTAATATTATACTACTTGAATCTGTTAAGATCTTTGTAGATCTTAGACATTCTTAAGTTCTTTTGTCATATTTCTTTAAAATTTCCCGTGTTTCCTTACTATTGACCGATTTTTTATCTTCTTTAAAAGCTAGGGTTTCATCATTTTAAAGTTTTTACAAAATACCAAGTTTTTAAGTGTTTAACCTTGATTCTTTTTACTTGCTCGATCGTTTCTCATGTCTATGCCCTAACCCTAGATTTTTCTGCGTATTGCATTAATCACTTCAATATTTTCCCGTTATTGTTTATCTTTATCAATCAATATATATTGACTGATTTTATTTAGGGTTCGAATTGTATTTTCCTGTTAAAATTAGTGATTCTCTATGATTTACTTATTTTCCTTATTTGTGACTTTAATTAGTATTACTTGCCCTAATTAGACTATTAGTTTGATTTAGGAATTTAATTGACTCCTATATGGTCAGTAATTGATTCACTTACCTTATTTGAATCCCAATTTGAGTCGTTAAGGGATTCTCCCCAATTTAAGGGGTCCTCTCCGGATTCTTTTGTGTGAATTGATTGAGTTAATTCCTCAATTAACTGATTGATTACCTTGTTATATGAACTCTGATTTATTCTTTACCCTAATTATTTTACTTTGCTGAGTTATATATAAACCCCACTCTGATTTTTCTTTAACATGAACACATTCGAAAAGAAACACACACACACACACACAAACACTTGCTCTTATTCAAACCTTTTTGTTACTTGTGTTTGCTACACTGTCTAGCCGGCTGAAAGCCAAGGATAGGTTATTGGGTTCTGCATACTTTCACCTTCCTATTGTTATTTCTTAAATGGTATCTCTCGATTCCTACTATCATTCCATATGCTGTGTAGATAAATCTATGTGCTTTCCTGTTTATTGCTCTCAATCAGAATGACTATTTCTGCGTAGTTAAATTCCTGTCTTTACTATTTATCGATCTCAATTAGCATGATTACTTCTGTGTAGTAGGCCTATGTCTTTCCTGTTTATTGCAACCAGCATGTCTATCTCTGTCATTAGGTCCTATTCAGTATGTTATGTAATTTTTCTGTCAACCTGCCTTTGCCTGCTTTATGTCTCTGTAACTAGCTTGCCTCAACTCTCATGAAATTGTCTTGTCCAGCATGTCAATATGGTTCATACACTCTAGCATGTTCTTATTTGATCCAGGATACTTATCCACTTATTTCTCAACTAGCATGCCTTCATGTTTGTTCTGTTTTATGTGTTCCTGACTTCTATACTCCCAACCCCTGCTACCTTTCTCTGTGTAGTTGTCTGATCATTATTCTGACCCCAGCATGCTATATGCTCACCTAGTGATAAACTAAGTCAATCCTAGGCAATGTGAAATCTTGTTTAAAGTAAGTATGATAATGTTCTGTCTATTTGTTTGAATGTTGGAATCTTTGTTTGAGCTCAAAGTGCTGAAATGACTTTGTTTGTTCCTATTTACTTCTAAACTCAAGTTGTTTTCTTAAAACTCTCTCCTATTTTTATGTACTGTTTTCAGCTCCTACTCTTAGATATCTAGGGTCCAGCCCCTCCAGTGTGAGCACTGCCTAGGAATCCATGAGACTCCTCCGAACTCTAACACACTGGGGCTGGCTTTTCCAAACTTGTTCACAAAATTGTTTCTTTTAAAAAGGTTTCTGGTGTGAGCATTGCCCGGGGTCCCTGAGGCCCTTGGGAACTTTGACACACCAGAAGACCATTTGGTGTACTACGAGATACTGACATACTTCAGACTTGGTTGAAGGCCTGGCTTCCAGGTTTACCGTTGGGCCTATTCAGGCTCTCTATAGCATAGTAATTTTATTCTATAATTCATTTATATCTGGTCTGTAAATTTTAATCCTTGTAAAAACAGATATTGGGGTTATTAGTAAAACTGGGAGGGACTTTTATATATAACTTTGTGGGGATCGGGTAGAAATCATGCCCATAGGATTGTTATGATTATCGATATGCACTAGAAACCATGTCTATAAGGCTTGGCTCATTCTTTGAAATCCTGTATTTCACATTTGCATTAGAAATCCTGCTTTTAGGTCATTTACCAATTCTGCATTAATAATCATGTTCTCAAACCATCATGTATGCATTAGAAATCATGTCCCTAGGAATTCCCTTGTTGAATTTGCTTGAAAACTGGCTAACAACTTTATTCGCCTAGATATCATGCCTATAGGAAGAACATATAAAAATCAGTTTCATCACTTAACCGTCATGCCTATAAGGAGTAAGTATAAAAATAGTTTGACACTTAGATATCATATCTGTAGAGATAAATATATAAAATCAATTTCTGTGTTTATATGTCCTGAAGTAATGCTTGTGATCATTTTCTGTGCATAGACATCATGCCTATAGGGTCTAAACAGATAAAGATCTGTCTATTATAAATCAATCACTAGTTTATTATTATGATCTGATTCACGCTTAAATATTATGTCTATAGGATCCTGCCCAGTTATCACCTAGGCAGACCTGTAGGTTGATTAAAGTTCTGAAGTTTAAAACTGTGTTTGTTTGACTACTTACAAACTGCCCAGATCTAGTAAGTAATAAAATCAGTAGGCAAACTGATTAGGTATTCACTGCCTCATCTTAATAAAATGTTGCATATTCTGCTTTGTGCTCATCTAGATATCCTGCTATAGGACTTTAAATTGTTTAAAACTGTTGTTTGAGGCGTGCAATTGTTTGTTTATTTGTGGAGGTAAATCTTAGCCCTTTAAATGTTCCTTATATGATAGTCCAATTTTCTTTTGTTTGACGCTTAGTTTTATCCTTTTAAGCACCATAGGTGAGTCTAGAACCATCTTAAATAGAGGCCTTAAGCACCTCTAGGGCCATAGGTAAATGACGGGTAATGCACATATAGGGTACGTATTCGATGCTATTAGAACGCTTAGATAATAATTAAGGGGAGGGTAATTGGGTAGTAAAGGATATGATGACATGTGCGCTAATGCTACACGTAACACCTCTATTTGAGGAAGGTTACCGAGTCTTGCACAGAAGTGATCCTATAGGCTAATAAACCTAGGACCCCCCCTTACTCCCGTTTTAACATAATCTTTATTTGTTCAAATTGCTTTGTGACTAATTCACTTAAATTGAGTTTGGCCGGGACCCATCGTTGTGGACCTCGAGAGGTGCCTAACACCTTCCTCTCAAGGTAATTTCGATCCCTTACCCAATCTATGGTAATGTAAATTGATTTATGAGTTACTTGCTTTAGGTGATCTAACGCACCTTAATCCGTTAGATGGCGACTCTTCAAACTCCATACCCCATCCCAAAAGGAAATGAGTTGTCCCAGAATGTCTAAACCCGGACTCCGCGAGGAAAAAAGGGGGTACGACACTGAGGTCGAAAGGGAAGCCTCTAGTACTTCCCCAAAGACACACAACCAATGGATTTTGTACACCGATGGCGCCTCAAACGCGTCAGGGTCTGGATTGGGACTTGTTCTCGAGGTCCCAACAGGCTAAATAATTCGCCAATCCATACGGTGTCCCGATATGATTAACTATGAGGCCGAGTATGAGGCTGTGACGCAGGGTTAAAATTGACACTCAATACGGAGCACGACGAGTAGTCCTACGATGTGATTCACAACTCGTCGTCAATCAGGTCACAGGGACTTTCCAAATCAAGGAACAAAGGCTACAAAATTATCAGGCCGAGATCTGCAAGTTACTACCCGAGTTCGACGAGTGCCAGCTCGATCAAATACCTCGAGCGCAGAACATCGAGGCGGACGACCTCGCCAAATTGGCGGCGACAGGTCGACAAAAGACGACTAGGTCGAGGTCGATAAGTGGTTGGTAATATTGAGCCGCCGAGTAAGCCATTAGGGCTGAGGTCGAGCAGTAGAAAAAAAAAGTAACATCTAGTATAACTTTGAAACTTTCAAAGGGAATATTTCATTGAAGATTCCTTCAGTTGTACTTTTATAGGGTTTAGAGGAATATCTTATATAAATAGTAGAATAGAGAAGGCAAAAGGCATGTAATATTCTATTTGATAAGAACTCTCATGAAAAGTTGATCCAAAAGCAAGAATACAAAACATTACCTTTATAAGGATTCGATTTGTTGTTTATCCCACTTTTTCTCGAATCATATCCGAGAAAACCTCATATATTCCATATCCACTTGTCTTGCATCGTTGTCAGAAAGAAGAATCATCCACCTCATTCAATATTTGCGCGAATCATTCTCTCTATTACATTTATTGTCATTTAATATAGTTATTGTTCATCATTGTTCTTCCACTCATTCATAATAGTATCATTTAATACCATTTATATTAAATTGGTTTAAATGTCATTCTGCATTACTTATACAAACACGTGTTGAATGTAAGAGTTATGATATTTAACTAGGATTTACCCTTCACCTTTTTATTTAATTAGTTTAACAAAAAATTTCATACTCTTGGTTAAACAATATCTCTATAGATACTACCTTAGTTTTTCATGATTATTTATAAGCTAAATTATGGCGGCTTTCACTTGTTGGTCGTTAAACTCTAATTCATTTCCACTAGATTGAGCTCGGGAGCATCTTATCACTTATTTTTATAAAAAGTAACTCATTGAGCTAACTATGTTTAAAAAGAAACAAAAAATAAGCTAAATGTGTTATCTTCTTCTAGTTAAATGAATAAATAATTACTCAATATTTGGAGTAACTTATTCTCGGAAACTAATTCTCAGAATGATTTCTTATAGTTAGTTATAAGCACAACAAAGATTAGACTAGAATTTTCCTTTTAGATCTAAATCCTGGTGTATACACCATGTATAACGTAACATCGTTAAACAACAATTTTAGATGAAAACACAAATTAATGAGTAATGGATAGAAGTGCATGTAAAATAGTATTTATTAACTTTTAAATTTTCTCGAACTCAGTGTTCACACCAAATCATTAATACTAAGATGATACGTGTCTTCTGTATATTCTTTTATTACTCAAGGCAAAATACATAAATTGTCACTTAATCTTTGGCCTAAATTTTCCTTACACACTTTTTATGAACAATAATAACACTACACACGTAATTTTTCTAAAGTGTATCTAGTACACACCTTTTTTTACCAGGACAAATAAAACATATATCGTGTAATGCACGCGTTTAATTTTAGCCCGTTTATTAAATCCGATCCATTTGTTTCTAACTTAACCCTTATTTACTGCCCACCCGACACATCCATCTCTTATCTTCCCCCCACCCCCATCCCCACCCCCCAAAACCCCTCACCATTATTTCTTCTTCAACTACAACCCCTAAATGTCATGCTACTATTAGGGATGAGTCTCTAATGCCTGTGATGCTTGGCCTAAAAGAAGTTACTAATTGGAATCAGTTGGTTATTGATTTTGTTAATCTTGCTTCTGATTTGGTAGAAATGTGCAACTGTTTGTCCTCTAAACCTCAACAGCCATGAAAAACAAAAACCCACAAGAAAATAGTCATAAAAAATATTCTCGCTAAATATCCAAACTTTTCACCGGCCGGAGTAAGAAGCAAAAGACGTAAAGGAAGAGGATTTTACTGTAAAATCCATGGCATTGGAGAAAAGCACAGGTGGATATATAGAAGTCCACAACGAATAGAAATCAAAATTTTGCTCAAGTCCTCCAGTTGGTCAGTTTGTCGGAAGAGGGGTTGGGGGCGAAGGTATTAGTGTATATGTTTTTTTTGACTTTTCTTTTTGTATTTTGCGTGAAATAATAAAAGGTAGAAAAGGATAAAAAGAAAAAAGAAATTATTTAGACCATTGGATCAATTAATTTAAATCTACATCGTTCAAATAATCATGTAGATTCTCATTTTTCACTTCTTCACGTACTTCTTTTACGTGAAACTTGGTCAAAAGAGGTGTGTACTAGATACACTTTAGAAAGGTTGCGTGTGTAATGTTATTATCGTCCACAGAAAGTGTGTAAGGGAATTTTGGCAAAAGGTTAGGTGGGAACTTATGTATTTTGCCATTATTTAACGATGATTACCTAATGTGTATTTTCATCACATGTATTACTTAACTATGGTAAGTACATTATTTTTTTCTAAACATCGGGTACGAGTAATATTTTACCATTTATTTACATGCCGATATTCCTTTTTGTTTTTATCTTGTTCCGGTTTTTATGGGAAAAATCAAATGTAGTCGGATTTACAACGAGTAATTGAAAAATAGCACAATTTCAAAAGTAATCGAAATTTAGTCATTTTTTCATGTAAAGATAAAATCTGAACAAAAACACTCTTAAAATTCGAAAAAATTCTAACATAATATGCTGGAGTTTGAATTTTATACATATGAAATTCCAGCATAATGTGCTGGAATTATATAATGCGTTGGAGTTCCAACATAATATGCTTGGAGTTTATATACAAGAGCTCCATAATCCAGCATATTATGATGGAACTTTTCGTGTGCTAGAGTTCCAACATAATATGCTGGAAGATTATTCGCAGAAGCTACATAATCCAGCATATTATGCTTGAACTTTTCGTGTTTCAACAAAATAGTGACTATTTATCTATGACTTTTGTGAGTTAAGTTTATCCATGGTCATTGAACTTTTGTGTTTGTTACCCAAAAATCACTTTTCTTTCTTTTGTTACACAAAAACCATTTTACTTGCTCTAGTTATCACAAAAGTAATATTTTTATTTGAAAAATCTATTATACCCTTTATATTATATAAACATTCATATTTATTAAAGTGAGAGGCTACTGTTTTGCACAACTCTCTATATTGATCATATGACTAGTTGGCAGATCCGTTTCGTGGAAAAAGCTGAAGAAAAATGGGATCACCGGACCCGACCCACAGAGGAGAGGATTTTAACGCGTAACCTACAACCCGGGCCCATAAATGTGGTGTCGGTGGGCACAAATGGGCCCTTTTTGTACAGGGCCTTTTTCCCACTTGAGCAGATGATGACCCAAACCACGTGACTCATAATACCATTTTGTTGACTCCTCATCATTATAAAACAGTTTGGTACTGACAAGCCCACTGCCCATAAACATTTCACGTTCCTTTTGGTTGATTATGTTTACAATTTAAAGTTAAAAAAAATATTCAAAGGTTGTGCTACAGAAAAAACATTCAATGTAAATGCAAAATCTTTAAAGTAAAAAAGGTCCATGAGTTTGAAATGGAAAACAAGAAGTGAATTAGCGCCGGCAAGGACACCTGGCCAATCATGTCAAAGAGTAGTCTCTATTGTCAACCTTTGTAGATTTTAGTTTGACCAAGAATTTTGATTGAGTGTAGTTTAGAATTAATTCGTGGAAAGGCTGATTCTAGCTATAATCTTTTGAGTGTTTTTCACTAAATTACCTTGTGGACTATGTCATTAAATATTACCACACACTTCTACACTACCCTCACGTGGGCCCCATATCCCACCCATCTCACCTTTCTCCCTAAGGCCATCTCCAACCATCCCCATTTTTGCCCGCATAATGGGGAAAATTTAGAGTCCATTTTTGCCTCCATAATGGGGATGAATAGTGTTCCCTCAAATATGGGATTACACTATTCATCTCCCCCATTACTATTCACTTATATTTTATTATTTAACTATTTTAATTTATCTTTTTATATATATCTAATTATATTTACGTAATATCTTTATAATATTAATTTACATCTTCACTTTCGCGTATAATTTTGATAAATTAATTTTCGTGCATTTATTGTTTTTATGTAAAATTATAAGTTAAATATTATAAGTTATAATTGTACAAAAAAAAAATATAATCTTCTCAATAAATAAATGATGCAAATATGAAATATTAGATGTTGCTAAATTTGAAAAATTACAGCAGTGTTTAGAATGCTGGCATACGGTTTGCCAGTGGATGCCACTGATGAATATATGAAAATTGGAGAGTCGATGGCAATTGAGAGCCTGAAGAGATTTTGCCGAGCTGTCGTAGAGGTTTTTGGCGAGCAGTATTTGAGCTCACCAACACCTAACGATATTGCAAGGCTTCTGTACATCAGGGAACAACGTGGCTTTCCAGGAATGCTAGGCAATCTAGACTGCATGCATTGAAAATGGAAAAATTATCCAACAGCATGGGCTGGACAATATGCTAGTCGTAGTGGTTTCTTAATAATTATTCTTGAAGTTGTGACTGATTATGACCTTTGGATATGGTATGCATATTTTGGTATGTCCGGCACCAATAATGACATTAATGTTTTAGAGTCATCCAGTTTGTTTTCCGATCTTGCTGTAGGTATTGCTCCTCCCGCTCATTATGTTATTCAAGGACAAAAATATAATATGGGTTATTATTTAACTGACAGTATATATCCAAAATGGTCAACCCTTGTACAAACTATTGGTGAGCCACGTTCGCCAAATAAGAAATATTTTGCGATGAAACAAGAATCATGTCGAAAAGATGTTGAACGTGCATTCGGAGTTTTTGCAACAACGATTTGCAATTGTTGCAGGGCCCTCACGTTTTTGGCAAAAATAAGTGCTACATGATATAACGACTATATGTATTATACTGCACAACATGATAATTGAGAATGAGTGTGATCTTAATGCACCAATTCAAGATGATTCGGAAGGTCCACCTCCAACAGTAGAAATGGCAGTAGATGAAAATCAACGATTTCAAGAATTTTTAGCTCGACATAGAAAAATTAAGGACAAAGAAGCTCATTTTGCACTTCGTAATGCATTAATAGATCATTTATGGGAGAATACTAGAGGTTGAAGTTGAATATTTATGTAGTATTCAAAAATCATGATTCTTTTTTAAATTTAGAAATAATTTAGCTTAAACTTCCAATTCTATCCTTAATGAGAAGCTTTTACAACCAGTGGCGGAGTCAGGATTTTAAATAAGGGAAGTCAAAATATAAATAAGTAAGCACACAAAAAAATCAAGAGGAGTAAACGTATAGTATACACATATAAAATTAAGAATTTAATGTATTTACACAGTGTAATTTTTCGATAAAGGGGTGTCAATTGACTCACTTTGCCAACGAGTGGCTCCGCCACTGTTTACAACCACACTAATACTCTTGACCCCCTTTTTGACTTGTTTAAGACTGAAAATTTCAAAAGTCTTCATTTTTTTAAAACTGTGCCCAGACAAACATGTTCACATAAATTGGAACAGAGGGAGTATCATTTACTCCAAAAAATAATACTTCATAAACTTTAATATCTAAATGTTAATTTTTTACTTTAATTATCTCAAAAGTGTACATCTTTGTTGATTCTTTCTTGGCAACTAAAATATTATTTTCTTTCAAAATAATTTACACAAAATTTTTTATAGTTTAATTAAAACTAATGTAACTTGTGAAATTGTAATTATTTTTGCTGATAATTTATTTTTGTTTAAAAAATCTTTCTCAATAAAAGAATCCCTATTAAATTTATTGGTATCGATTCTGTTGAGTTATCTCTTACATTGCATATATATTATTTGTCAACATCGTAAATTTTAATTTATTAGTGAAACCATACATGATCAAGCAATTGAAAAATGGAGACTATTTGTTAATCTATCTAGAATACATATAAAATGTTCATTTTAAATTTATAATAAAGTATAATATTTACTTATAATGACATCCTAAGAAAGAATAAAGAAGAAAAATATATAATAAATCACAAATTGCTACAATATACGTATGTAGTAAGAAAAATAAAAGCAGAAAAGTATGCAATAAGAAGGAAAAAGGGGAAAGAAGGAGTACAAGCAATTGCACTAGCACCAATAAGACTCTATAGATAAAACAATAAAAAGGATTAAAAAAATTCACATTAAGAGAAAGTATGCAATAGGCAGGAAAAAAAAGGTTAAAAGAGCATCAGGACTAGAATTATGAGCAAGAAGTACGCTATGAGAGACAAATCTGAGGAGGAAAAGAGTTTTTTCAAAATATATTTAAAATGAAAAGAATAGTATTTGAAATGTCATATGGTAATTATACTATATTATTACTAATAATTCCTTATTGCCTTTGATAATTGCAAAGTGTAGTTACCTCATTTTAATTATGCATAATTTATGTGGACGAAGTAAATAAATATACAGATAAATATATTAAATTGTGTAATTATATTAAATAACATTCAAATTCAATTACATAAAACTTTCCAAACAAGCTCTGAGAGTTAAATATTTGAGCTTTAAACTATTGGGTTCGTGCTTAGCACGAGCTAACTGCGACTATGAGCATCCTTGTTTGAAAAATTAGTCGAGTATGTGCAATAAAAAAAAGAACTTGATGTTATAAAATACAAAAAATTAAACAAACTTAATGTTGATTGCATCACAATTGAAATGAGAGAACCCAAAAAACATATTTCCTCCGTTCCAACTTATGTGGCACCCTTTAGTCAGTCCCCTTTTTATATTTGGTAATAATTTAACTTTAATTTTCTTTCCCCTTAATGAGATGATTTCTAGTCATACAAGTTCCTATGATTTGTTTTAGATCACAATCTTCAAAAGTCTTCCTTTATTGCATAAACTTCATGTTCAGTCAAAAAACTTCATATAAATTAGGACGGGGGATTATAATTTATATAAGAAAAATAAATGATAAGTTAGATTATTAGATATAGTTACATCACTAACTAACGAATAGAGAAAAATATTCTATAAATACGTAAAATAAGATTGACAGAAAGTTATTTTGGTTATATTAATTTGAGGAAACAATTAAGTTATTAAACACTAATATGAAAACAAAAAAGTTTATCAACAATAAGAAATGATTTTATATATATATATATATATATAGAGAGAGAGAGAGAGAGAGAGAGAGAGAGTTACTTTAGGGTGTGGGCCGACTCTGTTCCGCGGAGAAGAGATTTTCACAAACCGAAGGGATTAAGGAGAACCCAGTACACAAAATATTTTGCATTCACACAGGATGCGGCGAAAGAAGAAGATTATTTAATTAATTACAGTTTTGTCTTTGTGTGAAAATTGCTCTCCGTCACTAATTTTAATTTTTAAGTCGGATACAATTTTGAAGTTTACTGGGTTCTTACCCAGTTTGAAGAAGACATGAGAAGGGAGAGAAGTGGAAGAAACAGAGAGATGAAGAGAGGCTTTTAGGAGAGAATGGAAATGAGTTTATTTCACTAACTCAATTCTGTACATAGTACAGAGTATATATAGAGATAATTATACTCCTTTTCTAACTCACTCTAATAGCTAGGATTAGTAGTTAATAACTAATTAACTAACACTAGGATTAGTAGTTAATAACTAACTAACTAACACTTAGGAAATTACAGAAGTGCCCTTTCTTCTTTGATTATGTTATATCTTTCTCTATACTCCCCCTCAAGCTAGATACTGAAAATACATTGAGAACACCTAGCTTGGAAGAAAGATATTAATGTTGCATCTTGTTGATACCCTTGGTTAAAATATATGCAGGTTGTTCTTTGGTAGATATGTATGTTATTTTGATTAGCCCTTGCATGATTTTTCTCCAATGAAGTGACCGTCGATCTTGATGTGCTTTGTTCTTCCGTGAAAAACAGGATTAGCTGCAATCTGCATTGCAACTTTGCTATCACTGAACACTTCAATTGGTAGCTTGATATCAATTCTCACTTCCTTTAGCAATCCAATTAGCCAGATAAGTTCTGCCACAGTTGTTGCAAGACTTCTATACTCAGCATTCTGCTGAGCTTCTTGAAACCGTAGTTTTCTTCTTTGATTTTCATGATATTAAGGAGTCTCCAAAATTGACAAGATAACCTGAAATAAATTTCCTTGAATATGGGCAGGCAGCTTAGTCTACATCACAATATGCTGAAATATTGCTGTTGAATTTGTTTGAGAGTAGTATTCCTTGCCTCGGACTATTCTTGATGTACTTTACAATTCTTAGAACTGCATCCATAAGAGATTTCTTTGGTCTTTGAAGAAACTTAGTTAGTGTTTGTACACTATATGAAATGTCTGGCTTTGTCATTGTTAAATATAAGAGTTTACTTATCAGCCTTTGATAAGGAGTTGTGTCTGAAAATTTTTCATCCACCAAAGTAGTAGGCTTAGTTTTCCTAAGATGTTCATCATATTCTATAGTTGTAAGTTTCATATTTGCATCCAGTGGTGTAATTGTTGGTTTAGCAGCTGCAATTCCTTTCTCAGAAATAAGTTCCAAAGCATATTTCCTCTGGTGCGTAAGAATTCCTTGTTTTGATCTAGCAAACTCTATACTTAAGAAGTATTTCAATTCTCCTAGGTCTTTCATTTTGAAAGACTGTTGCAAATGTGTTTTGGTTTCCTCTATCAGTTTCAAAGAATCACCAGTAACAAGCATGCCATCTACAGAGATTAAAACCATTGTAATACCTTCTGCAGTTTTCTTAAAGAACAGAGAATGATCATATTGACTTTGCTGATATTCAGATCTCAATAATCCTTCTATCAGTTTAGCATTCCATTGTCGTGGAGCTTGTTTTAAACCATACAAAGATTTAACAAGTCTACATGCTTTATTCTCCCCCTGACTTGTGAATCTTTGTGGCTGAGTCATGTATATTTCATCCAGTAAATCACCCTGCAAGAACGCATTCTATACATCCATTTGATGTATATGTCAGTGTCTTGTAGCAACTATAGCTAGTACAGTCCTTACAATTTTCATTTTTATGACTGGAGAGAAGGTTTCTTGATAGTCTATTCCCTCTTTTTGGCTGAACCCTTTAGCTACTAACCTGGCTTTAAATCTTTCTACTTCACCTGATGCCTTGTATTTGATCTTATAAATCCACTTGCATCCTATAAGAGTCTTACCAGTAGGCAGTGTTATTATGTCCCATGTGTGATTGTTTTGTAAAGCTTCAATCTCAGCCTTCATTGCATCCACCCATTTAGAATCTTTCACAACTTCTGAATAGAAGGTTGGTTCAATGATATTTGAAGCCGCTGTCAAGTAGGCTTGATACTTGGATGTTAAGTGTTCATAGGTTATGAACTTTGATATTGCATAGGGTTCATCATGTTGAGAAGTTAATGACTCAAAATCTTTCATCCATATGGGTGGTTTCTTCCCTCTACCTGACTTTCTGATATCTGGTTAAATTGGGAGATTAGAAGGAGCAGACTGTGGTGCTTGAACTATTGGTTGTATGGCTGGTATTTGTTGAGTATTAGGCTATGTAGCTTCTGTAGGAATAGATTCAGAATGTTGTGTGTAATCTTGTGTGAATTCTGGCATTACAGCTCCTTCTTATTGAGTTGTATGCATGTGATTTTCTGGAGTTGTAGTATATGTGCTTGAATCTGTGGTGTGGAAGAAAATGTCTGCTATGTTGGGATGAACAAATAAGGACTTATTGTTGTCTTGCTTGTTTTTAAAAGGAAATATGTCTTCTCTAAACTGAACATCTCTGCTCACAAAAAAAGTTCTATCTATTAAATCATATAGCACATATCCTTTTTGAGCTGTAGCATATCCCATGTGTACATAAGATTTTGCTCTAGGCATTAGTTTGTTACTTTGATAAATTATCTTTGCATAACATGAACAACCTATAACCTTGAGATGTTGTAATGTCGGTTTTTTGCTATATAACATTTCATATGGACTCTTATTATCAATAACAGAACTAGGCAGTCTGTTAATAAGGTAGACTGCAGCAAGTACATTTCATATAGACTCTTATTATCAATAATAGAACTAGGCAGTCTATTAATAAGGTAGACTGCAGCAAGTACACAATATCCCCAAAATTTGATTGGTCTATCAGCTTGAAATCTGATAGCTCTAGTGAGTTCTAAGATATGTCTATGTTTTCTCTCAACTACTCCATTTTGCTGAGGAGTATATGGACATGTCTTCTGATGAATTACTCCTAGGTTGTTAAACAGATTCTGTACCATTATCTATTCGAACTGTTTTCATTGTTGTCCCAAACTATGTTTTCATAAAGGCAAAAAATTATTGTATAATCACACACACATCAGACTTCAATTTCAACAGAAAAATCCATTTCGTTTTAGAAAAATCATCTACTACAGCTGAAAACAACCTATTACCATCCATAGTAGGAATTTTGTATGTACCCCACAAATCCATATGAACCAACTCAAAACTAGTAGTTGTTCTTATACTACTAACAGGAAAAAGGTATCTTGTTTGCTTTGCACAAGGGAATATAGTACATAAGTTTATTCTAGCAGATATATCTTGTTTGCTGATAGTAACTTCTTGAGAACAGTAGTAGACACATTTCCAAGTCTTCTATGCCAAAGATCGATATCATTTGAGTAAATCTCTTTATTGACTTCTGCCTCCTTTGTGTTTAGACTAATTGCATTATTTTCTGATATTGTTTGTCTATTGAGAATGTACAAACCACTGTCTTCTCTACCAATCGCTTTCATCCTCCTATTGAAGAGTTCCTGAAACACACAAAAATCAGGGAAGAAAGCAATTGACATTTCAGTTCCTTGGTTACTTTTGAGACAAACAAAAGATTATATTTTAATTGAGAAATGTAGAACACATTAATTATTGTGTTTTGATATGATAAGGTACTAGTTCCAATATGAGTAACTTGAGTAGTTTTTCCATTAGGTAGATGTACTTTCTTTGGCTGACTTGTTTGAACTAATGAAACCTTATTTAATATTTCTAGATCAGCTACCATATGATTTGTGTCCCCTGTGTCTATTATCCACTCTTGTAAATTATCAGAAGCTAACAAAGCACAAGGTATACCTGTTGTATTAGCTGATATTTTTGCTGAAGCAGAAGCATAACTTGAATTATCTTTGCTTAGAAGTTGCACAATATGATGATACTACTCTTTGGGAATGTGCAATTCCCCATCCAAGATTTGTTGTCCACTTGCCCAATATTCTGAGAGTTACTAGTACTTACAACACTACTTGTCAACTGAGAATTATGTGAACTATTTTCATTCCAATTCCCTCTATGCAACTGATTATTTTGCACATTCATATCAGACAACACATTATATGCACGATGAGTATTTGTACTCTTCTTTCTTGGTCCATATTCTGGAGGGTTGCCTACAATCTTGTAGCAATTTTCTTTAGAATGACCTTTCATTTTGCAAACCTCACATAATAGGTTGAAATTCTTTCTGGTTTTCTAATAATTTCCTCCAGCCTTGGTGTACATTGCCACATCATTTATTGTCCAGTCCCAGATGTAGGATTTGCTCCTAGTAAACCAGCATTGACTGCGACTGATTTTTGACTCCCATCACTGATCACCATAGCATATGCTTGGTTAACTGTTGGCATTGGACCCATCAACAAAATTTGACTCCTAGCTTGACCATAGGAAGCATTCAACCCCATCAAGAACTGAAATAATTTTAATTTTTACAGATGAACTACAAAGTCTCTTGACTTTGGACAATCACACCCAGGTGCAGGAACCAATGCTTCAAACTCCTCCCACAAGTCTTTAAGCTTTGAAAAATATGCAGACACAAATGTCGTTCCTTGGCTAAGTGTGGCAATTTATTTATGTAAATTGTATGATCTTGGGCCATCTACTTCATCAAATTTTTCATGCAAATCACTCCACACGGCTTGAGCACTTGAGGCGTGCATTATACCCCCAAGTAAGCCACTACTAACAGAATTCATTAACCAAGAAAACACAATTGCATTCACTCGTTCTCAATGGTTCCACAGACTTTCTGGAAAACTTTCTTTGGTACATGTTCCGTTAACTAAAACCAACTTATTCCTTCCTAACAATGTCATTCTCATTTATCGAAACCAGAGAGAATAATTTTCAATGCCAGTTAGTTGAAATGATATAATTTGTATGCCACTTATATTTGATGGGCTCAAAAATAGTGGATGGTTGTAATCAATTGCTGGAGTTGTTGCATGCAAGCCTCCTTAACTGGAATTCGAAGTCTGGTTTCCATACGGAACAAATTGTTGTTCATTCAACGCCATAGAAAATAAGATTTCTTCAAGAAATTGAAACAATCAACAATTGACTTAAGAATTTGAGTCATTTTGCAGAAATAAATGCTGAATCGAGTTTCAAGCTTGTGAATTAGCTTGAATTGCTCTCATACCATGAAGTAATTACTGGGTTCTTACCCAGTATGAAGAAGATAGGAGAAGAGAGACAAGTGGAAGAAACAGAGAGATGAAGAGAGGCGTTTAGGAGAGAATGAAAATGAGTTCATTTCACTAACTCAATTCTGTACATTGTAAAGAAGAAATAATATAGTCTTCTTTAAAGATAACCTAAAAAATTGGATAGAAGATCAATGTGACTTAATGGATCATATAACTGATTATTTCACTAAGATTTACACTACTTCCCTTAGTGCATCTGATTGGGAGTTAATTAAAAAAGACACCCCAAATTTCTCACAAATTGATCTATCGAGCCTTGACACCTCCCTTAGAAATGATGAAATTAAGAAAGCAGTGTTCTCTTTTCAGGCACCTGGTCCCAATGGGATGCACCTTTTTTTTCCTAAAAATACTGGCACATCCTAAGCAGCAAAGTCATCAACTTATGCCAAAAAACAATTTCTACAAAAGTTATGATGCCTTTTATTAACAAAACCTACCTATGTCTAATTCCTAAAATTAATAATGCAAATAACCTTAAAAATTTCAGGCCTATCAGCCTTTGTAACACAATTTACAAGGTGATCTCAAAAATTATTACTAATACGATAAAACCTTTTATTAACCTGCTAATAAATAGGGAGCAATACAGCTTCCTAAAAAACAGACGTGCTTGTGATAATGTATTGATCATCTAGGAAATTTTAAGAAAATTTAATCTGAGAAGAGGCAAACCAAGTTTTATTCTAAAGCTAGACCTTGAAAAAGCCTTCGACAAATTAGAATGGTCATACATATATCAAACTCTAAGATTCTTTAAATTTTCTCCAAACATTTCAAGCCTTATTATGAGTTGTATTACCACCAGTTCTATCTCGGCCCTTGTTAATGGAAACAAGTCTAAGGAATTTACTCCTATGCGAGGTAATAGACAAAGTGATCCAATGTCACCTTACCTATTTATCTTGTGCATGGACATGCTATCCAAGAATTTCAATAACCAAATGGATACAAGAAAATGGGACCCCTTTAAATTTAACCCAAGAACTCCCCCTCTATCCCACTTATTTTTTTTGCAGACGACCTAACCTTGATGGGTGAAGCAAATCACAAAACTATTAACACTATAAGCAAACAAATGGACCACTTTAGTATTCTATCGGGTCTCTCCATAAACAAAGAAAAATCAAAACTCATTGTCTAGGAGTTGTAACAAGCATACTAGAGAGATGACCTCTATGACTTTTGGTATTAAAATCAGCCAATACTTTGGTACGTACTTGGGCTTCCCAATATCTCACAAGCCGCTCAAGCACAAGGACTATCAACCCCTCATTGATAGAATGCATGCAAAACTCAATATTTGGAATTCACGTTGGCTTAGTATGGCAGGGAGATGTACCCAAATAAAATCAACCCTGAACACTCTCCCAAATCACCTGATGCAAATTAATTTGCTACCGAAAAAGACCCTACAGGAAATTGATAAGATTCAACGCAATTTCCTATGGGGAACTACTAAGAAAAAAGGGAAACTTCATCTTATAAAGTGGGATACTGTGACAAATCCTCCCAACAATGGAGGACTTGGTATTAAAAAAGCAATGTCAAAAAATATGGCTCTACTCACTAGCTTGGCATGTTGAATACTTTCTAACCCCTCCACAATATGGCACAGGTCCTAACTAGCATCTATGTGAATAAGAAAACATCAATTGGATGCTCATCAACATGGAATAGCCTTATAAAGGGTTGGATGGTGTGTAATAAAGGTATCCGATGGCCAATTGATACACACCCTCATCTAAAATATGGCACAACCAATAGATCCCTAATATCTCTAGTCTCCGAAATTAATTTATTGGACCTTTAAAAAGTGATGAAGCTGACTTAACCATTCGTGATATTAGGAAAACTAACAACGAGTGGGACCTCAGTAAATTATCGTTTGACATTCTAGACTTGATCAAAAATAGCATCTTGTCCCTAAGCACAAAAAGAAACATCCATAACCACAACCCTATCATCTGGAGTCTTAGTCCAAGTGGAATATTCTCCACAACCTCTACATATAACTTAATAGAGGGTACTACCCCCCCCCCCTCCCTACCGACTCCTTCAAATGGATCTGGGACCTTATGTGCTCTAATAAAATTAATTTTTAATCTGGAAATTAAACCATAACATGCTGCCTACAAGAAGCTACCTAGCACACATTGGTATTAACATAAATCCAAATTGCCAATCTTAAAAATGATATAGAGTCCATCACTCACATATTATGGGAATGCACCATAGCAAAGGCTTTATGGAATGATTTGGGAGTGAACACAAACATCCAGCTTACCACCACAAACTGGCTGGACCATATTAGAAGGCTTGGACTGTCACATATAAATGATTATCTAAATTGGGTAACACCTTCCCTTTTATATTATGGTCTATTTGGATCAATAGAAATCACAATAAGCAAAACAACACTAGTACATTGATTAACAAAAAGAAGGCACTAGACCTTGCACTGGAACATTTTTTTTATGACTTCAAAATTACATGTATATAACAAAAAATAAATATCAAAGTAGGTTGGCAACCTCCACCTAAAGGGTGGCTAAAAATTAATATTGATGGTGCATTCACAAAGGACTATCTACAAGGAGGCATTAGTGGAGTTATTAGGAACTACACTGGTACATGGATGACAGGATATAACATGAAACTATATGCAACCTCATCGACCCAGGTGGAACTTCTTGCTCTTCTGCAGGCTCTACACATGATCAACAGGGACAATTTATTTCCAATCGAAGCCGAAACTGACGCAATTGAGGTAATACGCTTCCTTAAAGATGATTATCCTAACTATAACAATTTTATTTATGAATGCAGGTGGTTAATGGACAAGACATCCAAGCAAGGAAAAATCAGAATGAAGCATAGCTTTCGTGAAGGGAACATGGTGGCTCACCACTTAATAAAGTTAGCTCTAATGGAGACTAGTTATGGTAGAATAAATGTAGTAGGCTTACCTCTTGACCTTGTTAAAACTGCCTACAACAAGGATCAAGAGGGATATATGTATTCCAGAACTTGCTCAACAAACCAGTGTGAAGAACTAGCAGCACTGGGTAATGAAAATGCCTTGCATGACATTATTTTGGCTAATAGCAATGTATGTACGGAACAATTATGGGTGCATAACCCTAACTAAATGTTTCTAATGAAATATCGTATTTTATCAACAAAAAAAAAAAACTCTAACAGCTAGGATTAGTAGTTAATAACTAACTAACGAACACTTAAGAAATAACAGAACTGCCCTTTCTTCTTTGATTATGTTATATCTTACTCTACAAATTTGCATACAGATAGCAGGCAGATAAGACAAGTTGTTATACGACCATGAAATCGACCTACCAAATATGAATTTTAGCATGCGTTTCTTTAAATTCGAGCAGCCTAAATCGATGTACGTAGGCAGCGTCAATAAAATGTAGTACTAAATATTAGTACAATGCATCTTATAAGAAAAGGACGTAAGAAAGATAAACGTAGCTTTGGATTAACAATTGCGAGTACGTTTTGGGTACCAAGAAATAAATCTTCCCCCTACCTCCTCGTAGCAGACCAATTGAACTGAGCTATTCATTAAAATTGCATGTATATTTCGACGAGGGTGAGCGAGAAGTTCAACTTTATAAATTAGGGAGATAGAATGACACAATTTCACGTGCTAATAATTGAGTTATAAATTTAATAAAAAATTTAATACTAATACAACGTTTGAGCATAAGGTACTAAATTCAACCGAATATATTCTTAACTAATTATTCGATTTCTGCCTTTGGAACGAGTTTACCTTATATACAATGAGTCAATGGCAATATCATAAACTTCTATATTATTTGTATTACATGTCTTGTTTTTTAGTGCTGATTTCACTTTGCTCGATAGTTATTTAATTGATAGACTATGAACAATTTTTTGGGTAGCTGGTAGTGTAGAGAAGTTAATTAGGCAATGACGTTAGCTGAGCTGTTTTGTGTATTGGGTTCCGTAGAGGCGAATGCCAAAAAGGTGTCGGTTCTGATCATGTTACATGTACATCAGTTACGTACACATATATAAGGAAGTTGTATTGTTAACGGTTCTGACTTGTGATGTAATGTGTCAAACCAGTAGGGTTAAAGAGTGGGCGGCCAATTTCCATTGATAAGTCGCCCACATTTTTTGACTTGTCATCATAATTCTATCATCAAAGTCACTCTGCTCTTTCTCTCAACACAACATAGATCGTCTTTGCAGAATATTAAAGAAAGCTATGGCTTACAGTTTGAACTGCTAATCGTATTTTAATGGTTTAACTACAGATGTTAGCATGAAAAACTATCAATATAGGGCAGAAAAAGAGAAGTAAAAAAGTTGAAAATGGTAAAGCACAGGAAAAGCAAAAGGGAAAAGCAAGTTGAACTAGATACTACTGTAATGACTTCAAATCATCCATACATTTGGTTCTTCTGCAGAAGGTCCACCTACAAAATCAACTTTATTTTGTACGGACTTGATTTTTTGGACCAAAGTGTTTACTTTCACAATGTCAATCTTAATACTCTGCTTACTAACATGCATGTTTATGCCTAAATATTTTACACTGTTTTAGGTGTGAAGTTTAATACCCTCTATTACTCCTTCCGTTCCAGTTTATTTGAACTTATTTCCTTTTTGGTCCGTTAAAAAAATAATGACCTCTTAAAAATATTTTTTTCTTAAACTTCGTAACCCGTCAAACAGGTTCACATCAATTGAAACGGAGGGAGTATATTTTACTTTTAGTTGGGAAAGTGACCAATTCAACACACCTCTCTCCCTAATTTGTCCTAACTCCTTTTGGCTTGTAAGCAGTAAATAATTTCTTTAAATAGAGCTGTCGACCACAGAGGTTGCTAGTCTCCTAGTATAGTGATTTATCTGGGCAGAGAGGTGTTGTAGTTATAAATATTTGTTCCAGTAGCCCTTTTAATTATTTTATCGGTGCCATAATAAATTAAGAGTAGTCAGTCCTAGCAGGTTTTTAATTATTACTCCCTACTTGTATATATCACACTTTTAACTTTGACCTAACCATGAATATTATCAACTGTATAAAGTGTAACTTAATTAACCATAGATATATTTCTCAAAAGAAATTATGATTACCTTGGAAGAAGAAACTTGTAGAACGTGAAAGGGCTGAAGAATCATGCAGGCATGCTCTGCTTAATTTAGCTATTAACATCAGGAGCGAACCTGGCGTACAGATTCAGTCGAATCTAGTAATTTTAATTCAAATCTTTTATTTATTTTAACTTTTTTGTTAAATATGGATAAATTATTTTATTTTTTTAAAATCAGGTATTATAATTAAATCAATAAACTTCAAATTCTGACTCCGACTCTGTTTATCAGAGTTCTACATTGGAGAAATCCCCTACAATAATGTACTATTTATTAGAACTATATCCAATAATTACATGATGATTTCTCACAGTTATTTTGTCTTGCCATACCCAAGCAATTGGGCATCCGCAGTCTGCCAACACCTCCTAATCTTCCCTCCCCCATGTTTTCCACTCTAATAAACCTAAACAAATTTAATTTGTCTGACATGATTTTCACGCGATAACCATCTTGATAATTATGTGTAAATTGCCATAAAAGAAACTTACAACCAGATAAGGTAAAGCAGTTTATTTACTATAACATGTTAATAGAATATTCACTAGAAATATAATTTCTTTTACACTATAGTATTATAAATAAAATTCAGATTAAAAAAAAAAAAAAAGACTTGCTGGAACTTATGGCTAGCTAACAGAGTAGCAGGTCCAATTCTAAGAGGTGTAACTTCTGCCAATGAGAGTTAGGATCAGCCGCCTGCTATAACCAATCAAACTAATTACTTTTTTATACATTTTGTAAACGAAAAAAAATAATTTTTATATTTTTCACGTAGATGTTTGTTTCCACTTTTTTGAATTTAATGCAAAGTAAGCAAATTTTTTATTTTCATTTCTAAAGAAATGCGACCATGTTTAGAAATACTATTGTCAATTTTTCGGAAGGTGGTATACTTAAAGAGTTTATTCTTTGTAAATTTTTTTTTCTAATATATTATCCCAAAATCCTAACTGTAAAAGCTTAATTCTGCAAAGCCAAAGTGGTCATCTTTTCTTCTTGTGAAGAATATTGACAAAAATTTGCAGCAAGTTTGAAGGGAAAAAGCATGGTTTATTGGGTTGTCTTTTGTTGTAGTTGCCATTTCAAATTAAATGTTTCTGCATATAACATTGACAAATCTGTCTGTTTATAGATTTTCTGAAGATCTTTTTATGATTGATTTTAACTTAGTTATGAGTAGTTCCAATATCTTTAAAGAGTACAGTAGGCGCCCCTGGTCCAAATAGTTTTTCGATTTTCGTTATGAATATTTACTTTATTACTCCTATCCCTATTGTAGTAAAATCTGAAAAGAAAAAGTTAGCAATATGAGGCTATATATATATATATATAGAACACCTATATAAGTTACAGAAGAGACAAACTAAAATGTTTTGCTTTTTTACGTTTTCAATGTGAAAATTTGTAGTTTCCTTTTGCATCTTGGAATGAAATAACTTGAAAATTTTGTACTTTCTTATTGTCAGATTTTGTGTGTCACCACATCAACCGATACTTCAAATAGTGTTACAGTTTGATAAATATCATAAATATATCGAGGTGGGTGATTAGATACACTGTGTACGGCATAAATAAATTCAGTGTATACTGCTAGGAGTTACAGATTTTATACATTAAGATTGTTGTATATAAGCTTTCTTTAACAAGGAAAAAGCCACTGAAATTAATGGAGACGTCAATAGTAATTGTATATAATTCGTGCTAAGCTAGGACTATTAGGAGTATATGTTTATCATTTACATGGAATTATTTTCAGCTAAACATTGCTGAATTATAATTTACAGTTAATAAGCTTGCTAATTTTACTAAAGATTAATTAACTTATACACTAATAGGTAAGTTATACTGTTATAGTATTTTACCTTATTGTTAAAGATATAACATGGCTCATTTTCATGTTCTAATTTCATTTTTTTATCAATTGTTATAACAAACTATTTTTTACATGACTTGTGTATTTTTTTTTAAGTATAAAAAAATGTATAGAGGCTAAACTTTTCTACTGGATCTTACTTAGCTTAGTTATAAGCAGTTTTAATTTGTCCAACGTGCATGAGGATGCACGCGTGCATGTGGTTGACCATTCTATATATTATCCGTTTCCCTGAAGAGGGAGCTGGAGATTATGAAAGCAGAATAAAAATGGGGCTTAATCTGCTAATTAACAATGATTGAAACTTGCATCTTAAGCATAAATCTCTGTAAAACATGCATATGGGCTATGGCCATGCTAATGAATGCTTCCGTGAAGATATTTAAAAGTCAATTAATTATTATTTAAATATTCAAAATCCATGAAAATAAAATTCCTGCTCTGCTATTGAGGAATTAAATGAAAGCGCAGAAAGATCAGTGAAAAGGTGGTATGGCGGGTCCTATGGAACCTGAAACAATCAGGTGTCGTGTCAATTGGGTAGGAAGTAGTATCATTCGTTTGTAGCTCCGCATGTTACTGTTTTGCTTGTTTATATGCCAAGTGTATTGATGACACACAACAAGTACTACTATTCTTTTCGAAGGGTACAACTTCAATTCGAACTAGGGATATATATAAGTTAGATTGGTTCGAATCTTTTAATTACAAAGCCAAGCTAACGATGTTAGGATTTTTAAATTATAAATCAAATAACCAAAAATGAAGTCAGATTTATTAATCTCAATTTTTTTTATTTTTTTATTTTATTGAATTGTCGGGTTTTTCTGGTAAAGTCTTCATAACACAAATAATGTAACTTGTGCTCCAAATATTTCATATGTCTTAGTAGAATATATCTATATAATGTATTTTCTAAGAAAATAACATAATAATATGAGATAAGTCATAGCGTTATACTAAAATATTCAATAACATAGATAACAAAATTATATAAAGCAAATATTGCTAATTAATAAGCCATAGTGAAAATTAACATCATCTAAAAATACTTTATAGGTCATGCTAAAATAAGCATAGTTAATAAGTACTATTAATTATATAACTAAGCACTAAAGAAAAAAAAACTAAGTTATGTATTTTTATTATAAACCAACGTAAAATTAAAAATATAAGCCGCGCCTACATTCATCTTTATTCTCGACGATAAAATTTATTAAAAATAGTTTGCGAAATCAATTGAATGACGGGTTTTTAATTGAATATTTGATGCCCTATGTAGAAAAGTATTTAGTATTATTTCTAACAAGCTTTATTTTGAATGCATTTCAAAAAATAAAAACTTATCGAGAAGAGCCGGAGTAATATACTTAGAGTATTTTATTAATATGATTCAAAATATTTTTTTTAGTAGACTTGCTTATTTGTTTACATATTAAAATGATGACATCACTTATAAAAAACATTATGCGTACGCCACTGTAAAAGAAAAAAAAGTTTAGAAGAAGAAGAAGAATAAAGAGTAAAGTTTGATTAGAGTGATAGTGATCTAAGAGGAGGTTAATCAGCAGCCTACTGTCAATCCCACACATGCATGGGAGAAACACAAGTTAATCCATAATCATTAAGTTGGCTTGTGAAAGTAACTAAATTGTCGGAAGGACATTTGACCAACTTATCACTTTAAAATGGAAAAAGACATTGAGAGAGTAAAAAAAAAAAAGAATTACTACATCACATCACACACTAGTTCACTATAGTTAACGTGAAAAATTGAGATAAAAATATATTCATTGCTACTAGTTAATTAATTGCAATTAGTGATGAAAGTATATTTTAGACAGTACGTTCAATATGCATACAGTATTGTTGTAAACATCTGTTATTTGGGAGAGGCAAGTGAGAACAACAATATCGTCATACAGGCTATTTACAATGACTTATATAGTATGAAATGAAATTGGAAAGCACTGTGAGACGTGTCCTAAAAGGTGTGCATAAAATTCTCAATGAGGAGAAAATAATATATGTTAATTATTTACTTTACTGATTATTAAAAATTGTAAAGTGCCCTTCAAAGATCTTTTCCATGAAATTGTCTGCTAATAGAGAGGTGGTGAGGGCCATAATATGGAGGCTTATTTTATGAAATTAAGCTTGAAAATGCGTAGTTGGTCATTTTTTTTAATTTTTAGCTGGTGGCATATGACTCATATCTTACAAATAAATTTCCTGTGTCTCATCGTTTAGCTTAGCCTTTTTGCTTGTTAATCTATTCATTTTCACACTTAAAATTAAAAAAGAAAAAGAAATAAACATTCTTTTTTTCACGCCCAATGAAGTGAAAGGCGAAGTTTCACGTTGACCATGAAAAGAAACGAAGGTGTTGACGTTAATAGCCTATGGTCAAAGCTACATGTTATATTGGAATTTTGAACTGTTTAATTGGCTGATTATAGACTTTGGACTGTTGCTCTATTTTGAGGCTGTGAGCCACTTATATTCCAGGTATTTGGGATGGTGTCAATAGTATTGAGGCATAACTAATTTTGGTTTTTGGCGATTTTTGTGTTTGTTAGAACACAAGACACCATGCCACTAGTATAACTATTTTTAATTGCTTTTTTTTATCATCTTTCACTTACTTTTCGCTCGTAATTTCGGCTAATTGTGTTACTCTTTTTAGGAAAAAGAAAGAAGAAAGAACTATACGCAGAGCAATTAAGGAAAAAGAAAATTGACTTGTCTGCTAAATGCAATGATCTTTTCTGCGCCTTCGCTCAAATTATTGAATGAATTTGCGTTTCCACATAAAGTAAAGGTATGAAAAGGAAGTTCCAAATAGGAGTTTTTCTTTTCTTTTTCTTTTTTTATTTTGACTAGAGCACGAGTTTCTTTAATCAACTAACGGTATACATATTAGGACTAAAACCCATATAGGAGTACAACTTTTTTTTTCAGATGAAATTACGCGAATTGTACATGCAATAGTTTAATTATTAAAACGGATGATATTACACTAATTATAGGTGAAACATTTTATCCCACAATTGAATTATTTTTTTCCCAACAACCGACAATTGAATTCTTAACATGAGAATACGAACTTGTTACAAAAAGAGGTAACAATCTTAATAAGGCTATAATTTCACAGTAATTACATTTAGCCTTCTCCAATTATAGCCCGTTATTTTCAAAATCTCGGTTATTGTCCTTGTAAATTTTGGCACAAATGTGGAAAAACATCACGTTTTTAATGGAGCATACCCATATTAATTTTCAATTTTCACCAAGATTAGAATAAATGTTTTCTAGTGCTTATCATAAAAAATGTCGTTTGAACCTTTAGTATCACACGAGATAAGCCACACCAAGTTGACTCGGTCAATTGAACAAACCGTAAATCACGCCTAATGGTGTGTGGCAAAGAGAATGCCACTTTGGCAGTATCAGTATATTCAAATGGATTCACTATACAAAATCTAAGAGGTGATTCACCTATTTATTAATTCAATTTGTTGCTCAATTTCTTATCTTTCGAGAATCAATTTGATGTTACATTTTACTTCCTCTGATCAATTTTTAACTCGTTTAAAATATTGACAAACTCATTAATAATCGTAGAATTAACCATAAAGAGCATGTGAAATTAATTATAAGTACATTCGTTTTTCGCCTACATTTTATTCTGTGAAGTGACAAATTATATGCACCAAGTATTTTAACCAAGGAAACAGATAAAAAAACACCGAAGGAAGAAATAAATACTGAATTGGGAACAACTCAAATTTCAGTGAAGATTGTGATTCTCATTAAATCTCCATAGAGTTTTTCGATACAACTCTTTCCAAGGACACTTCTACTTATTCTAAAGCCAACATCTATAAACTAAAAATAAAACTCCACTCTTCACTCCGTTCACTTTCACGGAGATTCTAAAACCAATAAATTATACTACTAATATATTGAAAGAAAAAAATAAACAAAATTCTAGCCGATTTCTTGTTGTCGCCGGAAGACAAAATTTGCCAATTAACACTGGCAAGCCGGGACAGTGACACTTGCAAAAAATTTAATTAATTATATTGCCAACAGAGAATCAACACTTGAAAAATCAGCACCAATATCTTGGAAATAATCATCGACTCCTAATGTTCCCAAGTCTTGAAACGAATCATCAAAATTGCCAAAATCATCGTTAAATAGGAAGTCGTTCACAAAATCCGATGATGATGTGTCATTGTACGACGAGCCAAAATCATTGGCAAATCCTGTCGTTGTACCCTCAAATAATGTCTGTTCCGCTGCTTCGAAGTTGAAGAAATCTTCTAAAAACGGAACATCTGTTGGCAAGTAATCGTTTGAGTAATCTGGTATCATGCTTGTCTCGCCCTGACATTCTTCCATTTCTTGCTTAACCGGTAACCCAAACGGTTCAACATCCTGAACCGGTTCAACATCCTGAACCGCTTGTTCAAAGTCCATCGGTCCTTGAACCGATGGACACTCTTCCTGAACCGGTTCGGACCGGCTTTGCTGTTCTGTTTCTTCACTGGACTGGCTCATTCTAAACCGTAAAACAGAGGTTGGAGAAGGTATATTACGGGACTCATTGCCGGATTCGTAGCCGGAGTTTGAAGGGACATCGATTTCAGACTTGGGGGGAGTGATGAAGTTGGTTAAGGCGTCGGGCCCACGAAGCTTAATAGCAGCGTTGTCGTAAACCATGGCGGCTTCTTCAGCAGTGTCGTAAGTGCCCAACCAAAGCCTGACCCGACGAGCCGGGTCTCTGATCTCAGCGGCCCATTTACCCCACGGCCGCTGACGTACTCCACGGAACTTTCTAACAGTACCAGCCGACTGTGGGGGCTGTACTTCCTTCACCTTCATTGGCTTTTGCTTAGGCTGAAGAACGTCAGCTGCCCGTTTCTTCACCGCCGTCTTCCCACTGGTCGGCATGCTGACTTCACACTTGACGGCGGTTTCAATACTGATTTCGTTGATGTACTTTTTCACGCGCCTTCTTCCGAAAAGCTCGTCTTCTTCGTCGCTAGAAGAATCCGTTGCGTCTGGGTCTGTAACAGATATCCGAACAGTCTTAGGAGGAACAGAGCGATTGTACTGGTTGGATTTCTGGGGTTCAGGAAATTTTTTGGATTTTACAGGGGAAGGTTTAGACACTTTTCTAATAACGTTTCGATGCTCGGTATATTTGATCGGACAAAGCATATGGTGATCCATTGAAGCTAAGTTTCTTCTTTTGATTAGCTATTTTCACTATTTCTCTGTTTCTAACACCACAAAAAGGGAAGGGGAATTACAACAGAAGAGGGAGAGGTTCAATGAAGGTAAAGGATGATTACTTTGAGAGTGACACAAAAGTATAGGACTCTTAAAAGATGAGAATAGCAATGGAATCGTCAAGGAGAAGACCCAAAAACACACTGATTCAGAACAACATCTGACAAAAAGAGGACCCCAACGTTAAAAGAAGGGATGGTAAAAGGAAAACACACCTACACCCACACGTAGAACAAAGCCTGGGATTAAAAAAGGAATTAAGGTGTACAGTAAAGGAAGGAAGAGAGTTTACGAGGAAAAGAAATAAGTAATGAATCCAGATTTTGCAATGAATGGATACTGTAAATGACTTTCTTGCTCCTTTTGAATTCCAAACAGTAAGATGCTGATGATGATGAGGAGAGAGAGAGAGAGAGAGAGTGTGAGATTTTAGAGAGACAGAGTTGTGTTTGAAACTGGGCGTGAGTCTAAAACGATCAATTCGCTGTTTTATAGGATCCAACCAGCCGAAATTAGAAGCTCCATAATACGCACACCAATTTTTATTTACTTTTAAAGATTTTCTCTTTCTCTATTTTTTTATTCCTATTTTTTAAAACCAAATAAGGGAAATAAATAAATATATATTCAAACTATCAGATTCTGTAAAATATCTATACCCAATTCACCGGCCGTAGGTAACTGGGGACCGAAGATTCCGGTTTTATCCGACGGTAAAGAATCACGATTCGCCACATCTCGATGCGTCTGCAACACCGTTAGTGATTTTGACACGTAGGGTAAGTGGGACCGGTTAACGGCGTTGGTCCAATGAGTGAATTTCAAACGCCTGCTGAATCAGCTCCTCATTGTATTCTCGAATTACGTGTGGCTTGTCACGTGAGGCCCAGGATACCCGGCCCAGTTAAAATTTATGCCAGTCAAATTCAAAGATATTGCCAACAACTCAGCTCTTTGACCAATTAATACAAGATTTTTTCATCCTTACTTACTGGTGGTTCTTAATTAATTTACAAAATTTGGGACTTTCACTGAGGGGTATTTTGGTTATAAAAATTTTACTATTACTAATTCCACTAGGAGATGAGTTGTATTTTTTAATCAATTTTAAATTTATTTTTACAGCTAGGAATAATGCGAGACACCTAGAATTTGCCGCTTTTGGTGGCCTGTGGGTTTTACCTTGTTTACTATTTACGTATATCAAGGTAAATGAAACTCACGCGACTGCGAGGCCCGTGCATGAAACAATTTCGTAATCGCATGTGTATATCAAACTATATAATTTAATAATAAAAATTAATATGTAAAAAAATATATATATCACATTATTCATGTTTAAGTAATAAATATGTGGATGCAAGATACGTATTTCATATTAATTATTTTGATGTAAATACATTGCACATTAATTTTTACTATCACGTTAGTGTGTGCGTACTAAAATAAAAAGTTAGCAGGTAGTCGAACATTTTTCCTTCCCTTATAAGTAGTACTAGTATTATTCTCATGTATTTTTTTTTTAGATTGTTATTACTATATGATATTTCTTCTGCTGCGATTTTTCGTATTATTTTGATGTTGTTTTTGCTCCATATCTTCTTTATTACTCTAAACTTTTTTATATATTATATCGTTATTTTACATTTCTTGGGCGCACGTGTGAAAGAGATGCGTGTTTTAGAGAGTGAGGAAGTGAACAAAGTTTATCACCTAATTGTCGACTCTATTCTCGGTAAAATTGTTCCCAAAAAACAATCTTTCACCACAAAAATAGCACATGATAACTCACCAGAGTTGGTCTCTTGCGCAATGTGATTATTCTTGTGACTCTTTTGGGGGGTCCAGCACGTGGTTATTTCCTATCATCTTTATTTTCTTGTGGACGTGGTTTTATTATTACTCCACTTCCTCGGAATTTTTTTTTTACTTTCCTCTTTCAAATTATCAATTTAATTAAATACTGTTAAGAATATTAAATTTAGGTAGAAAGGTTAAATTACTTTACAATACAAATTACATAGAGAAATACGACAAGTTAATTGTTTGGTCAAGAAAATTGTGGGACACTCAACTTAAGTTTCTTCTCATTACAAAGTATTAAAAATGGTTCAGAAATTATGGACAAAATTTAATATGATTAACTCTCTGAAAGCGTATAATGTCAAATACTACGGGACATGAACTGTAACATTTTAATTCCCTTTAGAGATTATGGTTTCTTCTGATTTTATATTTAATAAGAAATGAATTCTAAGAAAAATAATAATTGCTGAACTGATGCTAGTAAATATAGAAATTATCTAAAGGCTTACGTCGTGAAGAATTGAAATACCCCAAGAATAATTTAGGCACAAACAAAAAATTCAACAAAAACTATATAGAAGAAAATTATTAAACTAGAGAGAGAACGAGGTATGAGGTTTTTTCGCAACTCATAAACTCTTGTATCTCTCTATAAGAAAAACAAGTAGTAGCACCCCTATTTATAAAACTACAAAATTAAAAACCTATTCCAATATAAAATTGGTAAACAAAACATAACTAGACATGAATTAAATAAACTACCAAATATCAAATCCTAGACAAATTAGGAATACAAATTAATCCTGATTTAGTTTCCTACAGCCTCGCTTAAACCAAGTTCTTCAAATTTGATCATGCCCAACATCTTCTTCAACTTGATGAATAACTCCAATTTTAGTAGCTTTGTGAAAACATCATCAACTTGCACTCAATAATTATCTCCTTGTCTTGAACCAAGTCACGAATAAAGTGAAATTTGATATCAATGTGTTTACTACGCCCATGAAAAACTGGGTTCTTTGTTAACTCAATTGGAGACTTGCTATCACAAAAATTATTGTAAGATTGTTTTGCTTGTGTGGAAGAAATCCGAGCATTCTTCTTAACCACAATGCTTGTGTAGCACTACTTATTGCAACCATGTACTCAGCTTCAGCTGTTGATAAAGCAATATTTTTTGGAAGACCAACAAAATACACCAGAACCCAAATAAAATGCATAACCAGAAGTACTTTTTCTTTGTATCGTAACCCATCCATCACTATCTGTAAATCCCACAAGGCTACTATCATTAGTCTTTAAATCAAATAGGCAAAATACATCGTTAGGCCATTAAACTTGTCCTCACTTTTCACTTTGACATTTTGTTTTATTTTTGTTCCATTTGAACACTCCAACCACATCTCAAATGTGTCATTTAGACACAAAATTTATAGGCATCCAAACGTAATAGATCCATAAAATTCACATGCCATAGTAAGCAATAAGATGGAGACACATGAATTTATTAAAAATTAAAAAAAAGACTTTTGAGAAAAGAAAAACAATAAAAGAAAAACAAGAATCCCAACCCACCCATCCCCTCTGTCATCTTCCCCAACGACCCCAACCCTCTTCCTTTCCATCATCTTCTGCCAAACGAAAAAACAAGGTAAGTACTCTCATAACCATGGCTAGGCTCAATTCTAGACCAAATTGCAAATTTCGAACTGTGAAAATTATTCTCTACCTCCAGATCTATCTTTTTCACCAATTTTCAGACCAATCCACAATCGAAAATATCAGCCCCGATATTTTGCAAAACTCCGATGAGCTTCAATTGCTGAAAATGGAATTTCAGCGTTCCAAATCGAACAGAATGAATGCAAAATTTTACAAAATTCTTGGCTTTCACCGGAAATGGTGAAGATTTGGGTGAGATTGGTTCATTTTTGGTCTGCCGAAGCACAATGAAACACTTCCAGTTCTTCAGTCGACGAACTTAGAAGAAATTGCAATTATGGGTTCAAAATTTGGTAGGATTTGGTAATAATCCTCTGAACAAATCAGAAAATTTAAAAAGAGAAGTTCGCGGGAAAAAATTTCCGACATATACTAAGCTCAAATCTGTTGAATGTCACAGTCTTTTTTAGCCATTTTTGTTATTTATTTATTTTCGTAGCTGGAGCGCTTTTGATTTTTCCAGTTCCGGTTGCAACAGACAATCTCCGTTGATAAGCATGGTGTAGGAGGGAGAGAGAGAGAGGAATCCGATAATGTGTGAGAGTAGGAGGAAAAGAAAGAAAAAAGAATTTTAAAAAGAAAAATTAATCTCTCACGCTCTGAGAAACGGTGTAACACACGTACTATGCCACATTACGAAGTTGTGTCTAAATAACACATTTGAGATGTGGTTAAAGTGTTCAAATAAAACGGAACTAAAATAAAGTGTCACAGTGAAAAGCGAGGACAAGTTTAATGGTCTGCCGATGTATTCTGCCAATAAAATATACCATTAGTCTGCGTACCTTGAATATATCTCAAAATTCTCTTTGCTGCTCGCAAGTGAGATTGTCGTGGAATCTCCATAAATCTGCTAATTAATCCAACTCCATAAGTAATATCAAGCCACCAATTTTTTAAAATATGTAGTATCAACAAAGTCACCAGTCTCATCTCTAACCAACTTCAATTTTTTTTCAACATGGGTCAAAATTTGATTTGGCTTTATCCATATTAATTCTCTTTAGAATATCACCATCATATTTTTTTCTGAGAGATAAATATTCCATTATCTAATTGAGATACCTTAATTCCAAGAAAATAAGACATTACCCAAATCAGTCATCTCAAACTGGCTAATCATTGCCTCCCTAAACTCAAAAATTATTTAGAATTATTGCCAATAAAAATTAAATCTTCCACATATATTACACACAATGAGAATATCTTCGCCAGACTTGAATTCGATATATAAAGTATGCTCATATGGATATCTCTGAAATCCATGTCCAATAAAATAAGAATCAATACGAGTGTACCAAGCTCTAGGTGCTTGTTTCAATCCATATAATGCATTTTTGAGCCTATAAACTTTATTTTTTTGACCCCTTTTGACTTAACAAACAAGTTGCTCAATATACACTTATTCTTCAAGTACACCATTTAAGAAAGATGATTTCACATCCATTTGAAAAAACATCAGCAGTTATTGGCAGCAAGAGAAATTATCATACGAATAGTATCAAGTCTAGCAACAGGTGCAAATACCTCAGAGTAATCAACACTTGCCTTTTGCTTGTATCCTTTAACAACTAATCTTGCCTTAAAGCGATCCACTTCTCCAGTTGATTTGAACTTGGTCTTGTATATCTACTTGACTCCAATTGGTCTTTTTGAGGGTGTTAAAGTAGTCAATTGCCATTATTATTTTCTCAATAGCATAAATTTCTTCATTCATTGCATGAACACATTGTTCATCTTTAACAACTTTCTCAAAAGTAACTGGATCACAATCTGCAAATAAGGCAAAATTTACAATATCTTCATCGGATAAATCATTATCATCGCCAACAACATAATCTTGCAAACGAGCTGGTAATTGGAGTTGTCTTTGCGGGCGACTGGACGTCTCTGCTTGAACCGGATCTACTACATGTTCCTCTTGATGTCTGCTAGAACTTCCTTCCTCAATGACTGGAATTATTGATTGAGACCCAGATGGTTCAGAATCCTTCTTTGATCAATCTCAAGAGCTCTTCTCATCAAAAGTAACATCTCTGCTAATAATCACTTTTTTGTATCTGGATTAAGCAACTTGTAACTCTTTATCTCATGGCTATAACCAATAAAAATACACTTTTCAGCTTTATCATCCAATTTCTTTTTCTAAGCATCAGGAACATGAGCATAAACAAGACAATCAAATACTTTAAGATGAGAAATATATTGTTTCTTACTTGTCCAGATATCTTGTGGAGTTCCTTCCAAAATTAGATCATGTAATACACCTATTTAATACATAAATTGCACAGGAAACAACTTCTGCCCAAAAACCTTTTGAAATATTTTTGGAATGCATCATAGATCTCACAATGTCCATCACTATTCTTCTTTTTTCTTTTAGCCACATCATTTTGCTGAGGTGTATGTCTAGTTGTCAATTGATGCTTAGTACCATACTTCTTCAAATAATTATTACAAACAAAAAATTCAGTGCCCATATCAGTCCTCAATATTTTAAATAAATACCCACTTTGATTCTCCGCATAAACTTTGAAGATCTTAAAAATATCACATGCATCAAATTTAGTTTTCAAAAAATATACCCAAGTCTTTCGGCTGAAATCATCAATGCAAGTAATAAAATACTTATTACCACCATTCGAAGAAACTTCAACTCAGCAGAAATCTGAATGAATTAACTGCAATGGTGCATTAGCTCTCCAAGCCTTTCCTTTCTAAAAAGGTTCTCTGTACTTCTTTCCCAAAATACACGATTCACACTTTTTGTGAGGAAAATCAGAAGGCAAACCATCAACCAAATTCTTTCTTGAAAGGAATTACTAACTCTCAAAATTCAAATGCCCAAGACGTAGATGCCACAACCAAGTATCATCACAGTTTATAGAACTAAAACAAAGTAAATAATCACTATTGAGATAAAAAGGCCACATACGACTATCATTAGTCCAAATTTATCATCACTGATTGTGCTCATCCTATACTTAAAACTCAAATCATACTCATTTTATGATAGTTTCCCCAAGCTCAATAAATTATGATGAAGACTCGGCACATAAAACACATCTGATATAAAATTAGAAGAATTATCTTTCACAGTAATGCGAATTTTTTCCTTTCCAACAGCAGGCACCTTTGCGTTATTTCCAATCTCATTGTACCTCTAAATGTTTCATCCAGATCAGTGAATAATTTCTTATTTTCATTCATATGATTGCTGCAACCCGAATCAATAAACCATTCATTCCCTTTAGCTTCTTCAATCCCAGAACTAGAAAACAATAAAGTCTCTTATTTATCCCCATTATTTTCAGCCATTTTAGCATGTACTTCTTTATTACCATATTTATTAAACTAACATTCGCTTTTATAATGTCCAAATTTACCATAATTATAGCACTGAATCTTAGATTTATTACGTTTTTGAAAATTTATATGACCTTGTTGTTCCTTCCAATATTGTTACTAATTCTTTGTTGATAGGAAAAATTACCTCTACCACGACCTCGAAAGTTACTTCTACCACGACCTCTACCTCTGAAATTTTGGCCTCTTTGATTTATTTCTTTAGGATAACTTGTCACTTCGTTTACTTTAGGTTGATTCACCTTTGCTTGCAACGCCTCCTTCTCTATTTTGGGTGTGTCTTGAGTCATGAGCATCTCATATGTCACTAATTCACCTTCTAAATCATCAAGTGTAAAAGTGCTAAGATCTTTGATAGCCTCAAGAACCACCTTCTTCGTGTGAAATTTTATACTCAAGGACTGCAATATTTTTTTAACCACTTTAACTTCATCTAACACTTCTCCATTGGTCCTCATGGCGTCGGCAAAATTAGCAATTCTTGTAGTGAATTCTTTAGCGGGCTCTGCTGGTTTCATTTGGGCCAACTCGTATTGTCTCCTTAGCTCTTGCAATTTGACTTTCTTTACTTTGGCGGAACCTCAATGTGAATTCACTAAGATTGTCCAAGTCTCCTTTGTTTATTTTGCATGCAAAAAATTGTTAGATACACGCAATTTAACCTTGCTGGTGAGATAATTACATGCCTTATAATCCAATTATCTATTTTTATTTATTTATAATTCTTAGCTACATCACCTGTCAATGTTGTACCTTCTAGGGGTCACTCAATTCCTATCTCAATAATGGGCCATAATCCAACAATATCAAAAAAATATTTCATATATTGATGTCAGTCTTCAAAATTAATTTTTCCATCAAACTTGAAAACATTGCAATCATGTAAATATGGAGTATCCATAATTTTTTAGAATCTCCACCGACTCTAACAGAATCTTACACAGGCTCTGGTACTAATTTGAAGAATTTAAATACCCGAAGAATAATTTAGGCACAAGGAAAAAAATCAACAAAGACTATATAGAAGAAATTTATTAAACTAGGGAAAGAATGTGGTAGGAGGTTTTTTCACAAATCATAAACTCTTGAATCTCTCTACAAGAAAAATAAGTAATAACACCCCTATTTATAATATTACAAAACCAAAAACCTATTCCAATATAAAACTAGTAAACAAAAGCTAACTAGACATGAATTAAATAAACTACCAAATATCAAATCCTAGACAACTTAGAAATACCAATTAATCTTAGTTTAGTTTCCAACACCTTATTATGTTTTTTCCAAGTCCGTTAACCCTTAAAACGGATAACAATTAAATTTGTACGCAATTTTAAAGATATATGAATTGAGTCAACACAAATAATCAAGAATATTGGATAAATGAAATAAAGACAAAATGAATAATCAAATTAGTCGCAATTTTACGGCCCAACTCGAACTTAGGCCGTACAGTAATTTTTTCCTCGATCGGACCCTTGGTTTGAAGCCAATTATGAATGAAAAGCAACAATAAAGTAAGAATTTACAATAGCCATAAAGCAGAAAAATAAATTTGAATTGTCTTGGTATTCGTGCTACAATGTGTGTTAGCAAGGGAAAAAAAAATTTCCTTTTATATAGTAGGAGAGTTTTATACTTAGTACAAGTTTGAAAAAGGTAAAAATCTTCCCCTCTCGTTAATTACAAATTCGTAACCGTCATCGAGCGAGACCGCACCGTGATATCGGGTCAGTTGCAGATATCACGGCCCTCTATCTGTCGCTACAACCGTTCATTGTGTTTTTCGAAGCCTCATAACTCGTTCCGAGTCCGGGGTACGTCTTTTTATCAGGTCCGATGGAGAGCACTCCGTTCACTTTTCACGTGCCTAGATACAAAGAGTTCTCAGCTTCAATTTCGATCTCATATATTCAGGCTCTTACTTCTTTTGATTCACCAGAAGATCGAGGTTTGCGTTATTCCCGATTTCACCTGTATACAAAGTCAAATGCAACTTTGACTTCCATTTGATAGCAATCAATGAATTACTTGAATTTTACAACAACATTGTTTTCAAATAATTTAATTCTTTAAGTTTTCTTTGTACAAGATGTCATTATTCACCTTTTTAAGAGCGTAATTTTATGTCTCTGTCATGACATCTTGTAGTCAATAGAATACAATTAATTTGACTTTTATTGTCATGAATTCAAATTCATTATTCAGTTTGGTTTCCTTTGCCTTTTAATAGGTGTATTGAAAAACAGAGTGTACTTTTTAATATCATTTGCTGTTGTAGATGTAAATTATTATAAAAGCATTAAAATGATGGAGCTTAATCAACAGTGTCCTTTAGCAGTCACACATTCCCTCAATTCTTACCCTTCCGATGTACTATTGTATGGGGCACTCGCACTAATATGAAAAAAGTATTCATTATAATAACTTCGTACTTACTGCCACTTATTAATAGAGGGTATAATGAGACTTTATTTTCACTAATTAAGTTAGAATTATAAATCCACCAAAACTTCTGATTTCGCCCATAAGATGATGAGGAAACTAAATTGCATTTTAAGCTCCTAAGAATATATGAGATTTCAGCAATTCCATAATTAATGCAAACACCTAAGCAACAGATAGTGCCCTGGTGTTTTACTCATTAAGCACTAATTTTATTACACAAAGAGATCATATTTTTTATTCCCTCCGTTCACTTTTAATTATTTACATACTAAAAATACATTTTTACTTTTACTTGTTTACAGTACTAAATCAAGAGAAAAATAATCTTTTTTATCCTTATTATTAACTAATCATTCCCCCATCATTTCCCGCTTTTGAAAATGTTTACTTTATTATTATGAGTAAAATTATAAAATGCGTACTATATATTTTTTTTAAAGGGAGTGTAAAGTTAAAAGTGAATAACTAAAAGTAAATGAAGGGAATGTTGAGTTTTAAGCTTGGTAGAGCTTAATTTTATGCTTGGTGTAGCTTAAAGAAAGTGAATGAGAAATGAAGAGAAAATGAAATATTTGAGTTTTCTTTCTTGGCAAAGGGACATTGTTTCATATTGGAGGAAGAAAAGACTTTTGATGGGTATATATTCAATTGCTCTTCTTCTAACTCTTAAAGAGTTGAGAAGAAGGCAAGCTTCGCGTCGTCGTCGTCGTTCGCTCGGCTTCAGCTTCGGTCAAAGATTGATTGATTAATTTTTTTGGACAAAATTCATTTCAAATTATTTAATTAATTAACGAAAATTCAATCCGGAATAACCCATGACCCACGACCCGGTCCATTCCGTTTTCTTTCCCAGATTATTTTAAATCCGTTTTTAATTTTTTCGCAATATTCCCACATGTTCCAACAGCTATGGTTGTTCTGAAAGGTTGCAAACCTTTTAAGAATCAGTGCAAAATGGTCTATAAATATGCCTTGAATCCCAGAATTTTTGCTTACTAAATTTTCTGATTATCTTCTTCTTCTTCTGCACAATATTTTTCCTAGTGTGTTTTACAGCCTTCGAGTGGTTCGTTGTTACATCGGCGTTTTTGGTACCAACACGTTGGTGAGCTAACTGGGAGGATAATATTCCAACACCTCGGGTACTTGAGGGGAATAATTTCCTTAAGGACACACTGTGCATTCAGTGGGTTCGATTTATTCCTATACTATTTTTCAGAATTTATTTCGCTAAACTAGTGTTACTAATTTTCTGTTTATGTTTATATTTCAAAAAATTTAATAATTTAGTTATTTATTACAACAATACATATTGGATAACAGGGAATAATATGGATGGGTTCTAATTATCCGTTGGAAAAGTCAAAGTACGCTCTAGTTCGCGCACAAATCTATTCTAAGTAATTGTTTTAAAAGGATAATATGTTCACTATGCAATCCTATTTTAATCAAATCAATAAGTTCATAATTGATCGTCTAGCTTCAAATTTGATTTAATTTAAGTGAAAGACATTACAAGATTAAAAATATTTTAGTGCTTAATATGTGTTTATCCCCTTAAACTTTGGTCCAATCTATTCTAAGATATTACTTTATAGTATTATTATTTTAATAACTTTTAGAAAACAAAAAAGGTGGTAATTAATTTCTTATTTACATGTCCCAAATAATTGTCTAAGTTAGGCTGCAACATTAAATGAAACCTTGGACATATTCACGGGTCATGCTTTTATTTTCTATATTTCTATTTTATTGAAAGCTAGTAATCCAGTGAAGTATCTATAAAATTGTACATTCCCTTGTTTACAGTTGTTAGAGACTTTTTAGTTGAAGTGTAAATACAAGTGACAGTAACAAAGGGCGCAAGTGGGAGAAATACAGTTTTTGGTGTCTCCCTTAGTATGCTGGTAGGTAAAATCACTAATGAGAAAGAGCTCACGTGTGGAACTTTCAAATGTTCATATATATATATCATGTTTGTTTAATATAGAAACATTTGTACACAACTTGAAACATGAGTGCTCTAATTCTGGTTGTATATCACTAGGTTAGGTACCGCCGTACCGAGCAATTGCTAACGTACGAACTACAGCTGATGATATTAAGAAGCCAAATTAATCATAAATTAGTTTGATGATTACCATTTCCAAAATTCTAGCTCGATGAACAACGAACGTTGAGAATTACTTTAATTTTGTAGTTGATATTATAAATATACAACTCTGTTAAAGAAACTCACAAAATTGCAATGTTTTTTTAAATGAAACACATGTGCAAACATAATTTTAAATTTCAAATACCATTTTTCAATTTAAATCCGATTTAAATACCTTTTTTTTTTCAAAACTTACAATTTTTATGTACAAACGCCTACTTAGAATTCCACATCGCTAGTGGACGTGATAATTTATTTTTTTATATGGTCTTGAACAATCTACTTATGAGCTTTATCCATTTTCTTTACAAGAATTTTGTCAAGCACTCAATTTTCAATATATGGATGAATAGATTTTTACAATAATTGGAAAAAAAAAAAAGAAGAAGAATGAAGCGAGATGTATTAGTGTATAAATTCAGGTTAAACGTGTATTAATAAATCCGGGGAGCTCTGCCAATATTATTCGATCTAGTGTCGTGGAGCAGCTCGACCTACAAGATCAGATCGTACCCGCAGCTCGGGTCCTCAATGGTTTCAACATGGCCATCGAAGCAACTAAAGGTAAAATTATTTTACCGGTAAACGTAGTTGGGACTATTCAATAAACCAAGTTCCATGTAATCGAGGGCGATATGAGGTACAACGCCCTGCTCGGAAGATCCTGGATTCACAATACGAGGGCAGTCCCTTCAACCCTTCACCGAATGTTGAAATTCCCAACGTCGAATGGAGTGAAAACAATATATGGGTAACAACATGCTGCAAAAGAAATGTTCGCGATCGATGAGGTAATACTGATATCGGCGCTTTCGTCAACAAAGGGATCAAAGGTCAAAAGAAAACAGGAGGCTAAATAGCAACCACAACCACCAGCCTCGACTCAGTCGGAGAAGCATGGAACGGATGAGGACGACGATTACTGGATCCCTTGATCCTTCATTATCCTCTAGGATTCCGACGCCACAAATCAACAGTCGAAGAGCTGGAACATGTCATATTGATCGAATACCTACCCGATCAAAAGGTATACCTGGGTACGGGGTTAACCCCCGAACTCAGGAAAAAACTCATTAAATTTCTTATCGATAATATGGAACGATAAAAAAGTTATAGACTTCATCCGGGATCGCATCATATGCCGATTCGGGATACCTGCGGAAATCATATGCGACAATGGAAAACAATTCATCGGCACCAAAATAACAAAGTTTCTCGAAGATAACAAAATAAAACGGATCTGGTCAACGTCGTATAATCTTAGTGGGAACAGACGTGCCGAATCAACAAACAAGACCATTATTCAAAATCTAAAGAAAAGATTGAACGACGCTAAGGGAAAGTGGAGAGAAATACTGCCCGAAGTCCTTTGGGCGTATCAAACAACGTCAAAATCCAGTACGGGGGAAATACTGTTCTCCTTAGTATATGGCACCAAAGCTCTAATCCCGGTCGAGGTCGGGGAACCTAGCGTCTGGTTTCGATACACAACGGAAGAGTCAAATCACGAGGCTATGAATACAAGCCTCGAATTATTAGATGAAAAATAGGAAGCCTCCCTCGTCCAAATGGCCGCACAAAAGCAGCGCATCGAAAGGTTCTACAACCGAAGAGCCAATCTTTTCCACTTTAGAATCGGGGATTTAGTTCTGAGAAAAGTCACCCTCAATACTCGAGACCCAAACGAAGGAAAACTCGGCCCAAATTGGTAAGGACCGTATCAGGTTCTCGATATCATCGGAAAGAGATCCTACAAACTTGGCACGATGAACGGAGAACAATTGCCAAATAATTGGAACATATCACTCCTCAAACGATATTATTATTAAGGTATGACTTTTTTCTTTTCCATTTATATATTATACTAACTTGTTGAGGTGTTCGATCGAAGGCATCGAAGTTTCTTCAAGCATGAGGCCCTTAGGTTTGAAAGCACGCATTGCACTCTTTCCCTTTGATCGATTTTGTTCCAGATTGATTTTTCTGGCAAGGTTTCTAATGAGTCAACCATTGTTCATGCTAACTTAGAGCAATTCAACAGTATCCGAGGCTTCTCTACGATTAACCTCGAATACTGGGGGGCATCACCCTCGAATGTTATATTTTCAAGATAAATACTTCGTGTCAACATGGTCTTGATAGGTAAATTTATTAAAGGGCCAAACGGTCAAATGAACCGTGTCCATGTAGATTATTCGAGCCCTAATGGAAAAACATATACGCATGTTTAATATATTGAAAGAAGTATTTTTCCTTACCAGATGTTCCATTTAGGGAAATTTCTAACCTACGATTTCATACTTATGATTTATTGCGGAAACTGGCTCAAGGGCCGATCATAACTAAAACTTGAACGATTAACCCCGTACTGCCATCCAAAAATCGACATGTTCGAATTATTAAACTTCGAGACCGTAAGACCTTAAAAAGTCAATCGTCGATTTTATAGGCCAAGGCCACCCCACTCGGGGACTGACGCTTCGAAAAAGTTCGAAATATAATTAGGAAAATAAACCCAAGAGGCAAATCCTAAGGCTACGGCCAAACTAACACGGTTAGGAGATGTACGAATTCCGTAATGAAAACAGGCCTTCAAATATTCTTATAAACCGGTTTAAAAGGCTACCCTAGGCAAAATAACCAAAGGGTTTTGACAACCTCAGCCCTCGAAAAATCCTAAGGGGTATCGAACTATTCGAATCTTCGAACAATTTAGTACTGAACAAAATTGTGCAAAGGCACAAAAAAGCAAAGGGTGTTGATAACACTAAACCCAAAAAAAATCCAATGGGTACATACTTACTTCGTGCTAACTAATGATAAATTTTTATATGATTAAACTTTTTAAGCCGAAAAGGGAAAAAATCCATTCTTTTGAGGCCATATTGTCCCAATTCAATAGCCTAAGTGTCGTTACATTGTTTGAGTTCGAGAATTCATCCTCACTCAACTAAAACCTAAGGGTTTTCCTATTTCGAGTTCGAACGAGTACTTACTCGACTACAAATACTATATTAGTCTGACTTCGGTCAAGTTTCCTAAGTTTCGAATTCACAAATAAAATTCTCACAAGGCATGAGTGAGTCAAAATTCTCACAAGGCATGAAGTATATCAAATTTTCATAAGGCATAAAGCGAATCAGAATTTTCACAAGACAACAGTAGAGACAAAGATCAAGAAAGAAATATTTTATATATGTGAAGGTATTTATAAAAGACCAGTCGGGGTCCTACACAAAATAAAGAAGAAAAATAAAAATATACAAAAGCTCCTAACTATTCTTGGGGGCAGCTTCTTCATCGGGGTCCTCCCCATTCTCGGACTCACTCTTGCTGCCATCATTATCATCATTGTCTTCGTCATCAGAAGTGGCCAGCGCTCTAGATTCGTCTTCGTGCTCTTTTGCCTTTGCTATTTCTTCGGCAAGATCGAAACCTCGAGCATGGATCTCCTCGAGGGTTTCCCTCCGAGACTGGCATTTGGCGAGTTCGGCAATCCAATATGCACGAGTTTGAGCAGTCTCAGCGGCCCCTCTCGCTTGAACTTGAGTGGCTTTAGCATCGGCTCGATAGATTCCACGGATGCCTCAGCCTCGATCTTTGCTTTCTCGGCCTCAGATTTGGCCTTTGCGAGTTCGGAAGCCAACCGAGCCTCAAGCATCTCTATCTTCCCTGTCTGAGTTTAGGTTTTCTCCTTCATGCCTCGAAGCTGGCTTTCGTTCGATGACAATTGGGTTAGAGTAGTTTCTTTTTCCGCAGCAAGGTGGTTCATGCCTTCTTTCCACCCGTAGGATTACGCCTTCACCTGATTGACCTCCTCACGGAACTGCTCGATCCTCTCGATCTTTTGTTGTAGCTGTGATATTGAAATATTAGCTTCCGTTCCAGAATCAAGCCCATGAGATTTTAATAGTATCATTACCTCCTCGATCAGATCAGTCTGCTCCTTGTGATTTTTAGCCAATTCGGCACGGAGGTCCTTGATCTCCTCATCTTTTTGCCCGCAGAGAAGCTTGAGGGCATTCTTATCCTCCGAAAGACTTTGGAGGTCGGCCTCGCATTGGCTTAGTTCACCCCGGGACTTGGAAAAAGCCTATATGAGAAAGAAAGGGAGTTATACAGAAGATAGAGGAATACAACATCAACAAAGGGATTACGACTTACCAGGTTCAGAAACTGTTGAGCTTCTTTGAAGAGGCTGGATGCGTCATTCAGGTCGGAAGCATCTTCGACCCCGGCAAAGCAATCTCGGAAGGGATCCTCCCTTCCGGGACTCCGCCTACCTCGGGGGTCCTCAAAGCTTAAGCATCCCGGATCACCTCTTCGGAAAATGCAGGAAGAGTTGGCGAGTCACCTACTATCACTGCCCCAAGTGAGTCACTTGGGGCATTCTTTTCAACTCGAGGGGTTTCATGACCGGCCCCCTTGGACATGCTCGCTGTTTGATGGGAGGCAGCCTCGATCTCAGACGATTCAGGGACTTTACCCGAATCCTTCTCTAAGGCCTCCTCAGCACGAGGCGGGGCCTCACCAACCACCATCAATTCAACAGCCTTGGGGCCTCGATGGTTTTCTTCACTCGGGCCACCAACACTGAGCCAGCATCTTCATATGCTTTTTCTTCCTCCCTTAGCTGCTGAAGTATATGGGCAAGGACACTATCTATCTTCAATTTTCTAATCGAAATCTTATTTTTCTTGGGCTTTGGGTCCTCAGAGGTCGAGGCCCTTTTTATCTTGTTATCCTTCGCCGGTTTCGGAATAAGAGCCTCATCTTCCTCGCCAGACGGAGGCCTCATGACCGCATATTTGCTCGGGCCTTCACTCAAGAAAATTGAATGAGTATAAAAGGATATGATGATCAATTTATCAGATGTGCAAAAAGAGAACTTACCATGATTCTTGGCCTCCCATCGGCCTTTTGATAAATCGCGCCAACAGCGCTCGGCGTACGAAGAGGTTGAGGCCGGTTGCCGAACCCAGCTCTCAAGATCGGGGATCGCACGGGTCATCCAAGAAACCTCTACTCGTGAAAGAAGGCATTAATAAGAAAAGGCATAAGGACAAAGTAATGCGTGGAAACTAACAAATAAATAATATTTACGCTTCACGTTCCATTTCTCACGAAATGGCATCTTCTCTGCCGGGATGAGGTCGGAAGTCTTCACTCGAACAAACCTACCCATCCAGCCTCGATCTTTGTTCTCGCCGATTCTCGAGAACAATACCTTGGTTTCCCAACACTTAAGTTTAATATTGTACAACCTGATGAGGTGGTCAAGGGTGAATACCATCCCATCGACTTTGCTTGAAAAGGAACCGGAGCATGATGACTATGCGACAAAAAGAGGGATGGATTTGGCCTAAGGTTATCTGGTACTGACAGCAGAAGTCGATGATGATGGGGTCGAGGAGGCCCAGCATGAAAGGGTAAGTGTAAACACTTAGATACCCTTCCACGTGGGGGGTGATACTTTCTTCGGGGGTTGGAATCACCACCGTTTTATTCCCCCAGTTGCAGTTTATCTTCACCTGCTCGAGGTACTTCTTAGTTATCGAGCAAATGTACCTCGACATATTCTTACATCAACCAGGGACCGAGGAAGCTTTCTCGATCTTAAAATCGGAATTAAGGTCACACCCGCCGGGAACACACTCTTCAGGGCGCAGATCCACCGGCGTCTTGTCACTAGACGGCTTTGAAGCAGAAGCTTTTTCCTTTTGGGAAACTGTTTATGAAGTATTTTCCATTTTTATAAGTTTGAAGAAAGAAGGAGGTAGTAAGAATTAGTGTTTGAGAAGTTGATAGTGAAACCTGGAGATTTATAGAAGGAAAGAACTTAGGAGAGATAAAAGCTTTGAAATTTACAGGAAAGTGAAAGTAAAGTTTGAATCAATGAAGAAAAGGCCTATTTATAGGGTTTACGGCGACGGTTCAACAACACTAGTGGTCGACCACCAACTGATGTTCTGGCACATAATCTCGGGTCCATTTTTCCCTAGTAATGGATACTTTAGTGCATTTGAACACTGTCCCTTGTAGTATATCGACCCCACCAACGATCATATGAATCACGTGTTGTGGTTCTTCCTGCTCGTTTTTTCTGTTGGCGTCCCTGTCACTGAAATGGTTCTTAGCTCGATCGCTTAAGAACTCTCGAAGGTGGCCCTCGTTGAATAGACGGGCTACCTTATCCGTCAATTGTCTACAGTCTTCGGTTTTGTGGCCATATGTACCACGGTATTTGCATACTTGATTGGGGTTTCTTTGAGAAGGATCGGTTTGTAGGGCCTGGGCCATCTAGTATCTTTGATTCTACCAATGGCCGACACAATACCTGATGCGTCGATACTGAAGTTTTACTCCGATAATCGTGGTGCCTCTGTGGGGTCGGCATGTTTATCGAAACCACTTTTTCTCATGAGTCCTCGAGAGCTCTGCCCTTGATCGTTTCGGATGGGATTGTGTCCTAGGCCGCTATTTCTGCGATCTACTTGTATGGCTAATATCGGTCTCTGTTCGACCGAGGTTCCCTGTTGATATCCCTCTTATTTCTACCTATGGGCCTGTTCAGATAGACTGAACCGACGGGGGTCCCTAATTGATCATCCTCGACCCTGATCTTTGACTGGTACCGATTATGTACATCGACCCAGGTTACCGTCGGATATTCAATTAAATTCTGCTTCAGTTGACGTGATGCCACATAACTTCGTTCGTTCAAACCTTGCATGAAAGCTTGAACGGCCGAATCATCTGTGACCGATGGTAGTTCCATGCGTTCCATTTAGAACCGAGATACGAACTCTCTCAGCATTTCGTTATCCTTTTGTTTCACCTTGAAATGGTCTGATTTCCTCGTCGTAACTTTTATTGGCCCGACATGTGCCTTTACGAAAGAGTCGACAAGCATGGTGAAGGAGTCAATGGAATTAGTCAGTGGTTCGACCTCACTCGGTGTTCGATGTTGGTTTTGTAGTTGTGCTATAGCGGCTTGTTGAGCCTGTAGCATTTCGAATATCAATTAGAGGCTGATTCCACCATCTCCTCCGCCCTGCGTACGTCGACCACTAGATCGGTCTTCCCTTCATACGCTTCCTTCGGGATCAACGCCCAAATTTGCATTTAGGGCGATATGTGAACTGACGTCGACTGGATTGGCAATTGGTGCTCCCTCGAGATCATTCAGAGGCACCTCGATCCCTGGGGCGGTTATATTGTCGTTTTCCCCGTGAAATCCGAGGTCGTTGTCACCATGTGTGGGTGTTGTTTTCGATTTTGATATGTTTTATCCTGAAAACAAAAACACTTATACAAGAACAAGCGTAAAACAATGTGCGTTATCGGAATCAGTATTAAGCAATCACTATTATTCTTAACCCCACAATGAGTGCCAAACTATTTACTCTAAAATTTAAATAATAATTAAATTTATATTGTAATTTTAAGAATATGTGATTTCACCTAACACCAACCGATAAATAATGAAACTAACAATAATAATTGGAAGTAAAGAAAAGCAAATCAATATTCGAACAGAACTCAGTCCTCGTTGAGAACATGAATATGCAGATTCCGTTGCATGTCTTAAACAAGGGAAACATATTAACCCAAAGGAAGCTGTATGATTTGGGGATCTTGGAATTTGGCCTCTCTCATTGAGCCAAGTGAAAAATCAAATTTAAGAAACAAAGAAAACGGAAACACCCCGAAAATCGACAACATCACACCTCGGATCTACGTTCGAGATATATATTACTAACATTTAGCTTAAACTATTTTGTACTATTTTCATTTTTTATGATCCTCAAACAAATAAAAAATTTCGTTCTTGTTAGATTGTAATTACGTTAATGGCGAGTTATGCTAAAACCAGTTTAAGGGATAAGTCAATGAGCACTAAATCCAATGTGCCTTTATATGGAGATCATTAGTCATCTAGTCTTAGACATTAAATAATCAAAATATTAAAGGAGTATTAACTTAATTGTCATCAAACACTAGATGCTCTTGATTCCAGTGTATACCAGCTTATCCTACTCCTTATGTCTCTAGGTCATTTATTATGAACATAATACTTGGTGCGAGAGTCATTTTCTGGCCTATGATTACTGAAAATTATTTTCTTCACCTTCTACTGAAAGGAAATAGTATTTGATTCGGTTCACTTATGGCGCAAGTTATTAATATTATTTTGTATGCAATTTTATTATTTAATATTTTAGTGTAATATCATGAATCATCTCATATTTTATGTTATTTTTTTGAAAAATACCTTACCATAATTCTGCCTTAATTGGATTAAAGAAATATTTGGAGCACAAATTCTATATTTTATGCTATGAAGACTTTATGAAAAAAATCGAAAAAACTTGAAAATCCAAAAAATTCGAGAAAAACGGCAATTAAAAAGGCTGACTATTATTGGTTTGGTTTGGTCTTTAGATTTAATAATCCGACATAATTGATTTGGTTTGTAATTGAAAAATCCGAACTAACCCGGCCTAAGTACACCCCTAGTCGTTAGTACTAATTTTTTTTATCAAAACTCAATTTACTATTTATCCTTATTAAATAGTTTCTAAGAAAAATATTTTTTACTCACCATCTAACAACCAAAAATATTTTGCATGTATGACATAGGTTATTTCCTACATTTTTCTTATTGGAAAGCGAAACTAGTACCAAACCATCACACTTCTTTTTCGTTTGTGTTTCTTGGGGGGAAAAAAAATCAATATACAATTTTTTTTTACTTAATTACATTTGTGGATGCAAGATTACTTTATTAGCCACAAAGTAATTAGTAGTATGTTTCTTGAGCATATCGGTTAAAGATAAAAAGGTAACCGTGTCATATAATATGAGGACAAAACTTATAAGTTTAAAGAATGTTATATTTTTGGAACTATCTAAAATATATGTGAATATTCAATTAGTAAAGATTTTTTTTTACCGAAGACATCAGTGATGACGTTCACATTGTTGGTGAGAAGAAGGTAAATCGCCAGTAAATATCCCTACTGTCATTTAGCATAACGGGTAGGAGAATCACACAGTAAAGTCTAAAGACTAATTGTGAAGAATTAGCTAGTCTTTTAATAGCCAGCGAGGCATGCTCTGGCTCAATTAAGAATTCATCATTCAACTTTTGATTCTGAATTGAACAATAATTTATGTAATCTCAATAAATTATTTCACTATTGGATATATTTGGCATTTCAAATCATTTATAAGAAAAATATGTCTCTTATAAATTAGAAACACTTTAATATTATCCCCATTATACTTTCCAGCAATTAATAATTATGCTATTCGTAAATTGTTTCGTATTTGTTCTCAATTTTAATGGAGCTCCAGCATGAACCTAGAGCTTTTCGAAAACTGACACGATTGATGATTCCATAATACCTCGGAAAAAAACACCAAATATAACATTCTATATGTGACTATGTCATAAAATTTTCCTCTGATATATTTCAGTTTAAATTTTACTTTTTGTTTATTCTTTATTTTTATTTTAAAGCTTTTTGGGAAGTATTAGAATACATCTTCCCCGTTTATTTCTCATCAAGATTATATATATTCTTCAATCTTTGTATATGAACTTCTTATATATGGTACTATGCCTAGCTACATTTAATGCTCTGTATTTTCATCCAACTAAAAGTGAAAAATGTATTTTCATCCAACAAATTAACTAGTTGTCTCGCTGAGCTAGCAATTAACACATGAATTAAGGCATGAACACGAACATACTCATATATCCTAACTCTATGTTATATTTGTGATAAGTACAGAAGTTTTTCCTTATTCATTTTGCTTAAAATGGAATAATATTTTTTTAATTATTCTATATGAATATTGCCGAAGAAGAGAATATGAAAAAGTATATGGAAAGATATCGATAAAATCATAGGTGACGTGTGTGTATATACATCTCATGATTTCAAATTGATGGTATATAACTTCGCAACCAAATATTAAAATTTTGAAACTTTAAAAAAAAAATATTTTACAACTAACAAACGAATACAACATTATACCTCACTAAGATCTTTGAGTTCTTCAAAGTCCCTTTGGAAAAGCTAAAGTAGGTACTCGTAAGCAAACCTTCTCCCAGACGACCCTCGAGGAATGTGAATGCATTGATAAGAGTAGAGAGGTTGGCAGAACTTTTACTATCTCCCAGTTGATCAACGCTCAAAACAGTGCCACTGATGAGATAAGGAAGCTAAAGGCAAGGAATGCCATTCTTGAGGGTCAGCTAAATTAGCTTCAGGAGGCACCTGGTTCCAGCAACTCTCAAAGCACAGAAATTGCATATCTGACCAAAGAAAATGCCGACCTCAAGAAACAGGTTGATGGCCTGAAGGAGAAACTGCTTAATGAGAACATGTCAACAAATGATCGAATGGACATCCTTCTTAAAACCCTTGCCTCTTCATCTGGGCCTTCCCCTTCCAGTGCTTTCTAAAAAGTGTTCCCTTTCCAGTGTCAAGTTCTTAGTGTTTGTCCTTTATTTTAGTTCTGATGATGTTTATGACTAGTACTTTTGTTTTTGTTGTTTTTATTTTGTGGATGTGTTGGTAACAATGAAACTGCTCCCTGCTTAATATCCAAATATTAGTGGAAGTTTCCTCCTTTTGTTGTGTATGCCTTGCTCTTATGTTCTATTTTTAATCATGTTTGTGTGAACACATGTAACATGAGTTAACCCAGCTAGACTTCTTTTTGCTTATTGCCTGTTACTTGTCTTTTTATGATGCCAAAAGGGGGAAAAATAATTGAGGGGGAACAGATTTAGGGGGAATATAGGATATGTGTATTTCATTTTGGTTCTTAGGGGGAACTTCAATTATAAGTTTGTCATCATCAAAAGGGGGGAAATTGATTGGTTATATGTACCTTTATTATGTTTTCATGATCAAACAAACTTTATGATAAGAACCAGATAAGGAACCTGATACACATCCTCAAGTACGTGGGAATAAAAAGTCTCAAGCTGGAGATGTAAATCAACTCTTCAGAAGTCAAAGAAACAACAAGGGGAACATATGGACACCAGTTCTTGTGGTGACCGTACCCGTCAACTCTCCAACAGCTGTAAAGTTGCTGCCTACACACGCAACAATGCAAAACAGTGCAGCAGTCAACTTCATTGGGAATGCTCCTGTACCTATCATGCTTGCATCATTCGAGTGATGTCACCATTGTTATCTTAGCATTAAACCAAAGGTAAAACATCACTTGAACATTGAAGAATCGTCAAACACTCTCTTAAGTGATCAATCCATCCGGCAAGCGATTCTCAAGAGCATCAACAATAAAGAACAACATAACAACATACCAGTTTCCTGTATTTAGTTATAACATGTCTTTAGTGTTGTTGCACCTGTGTTAAAGTTCTTTACTTGTAATTCCTACTTACCTTAGTTAGAAGCATTGTGTAGGAAACCTTTGTAAATCATAAACCCTTGTGTTTGTGTCTTGGCTAGAGTTAGCCGAGTTGTAAGTCTTTGTAATAGAGTTATTTCAGAGTGGCTTGTAATAGAGTTGTTACAAGTTAGTGAGGAATTAAGAGGTTAATTCTTAGGTTACAATAGGTTGTAATCTAAAGTTTGTTCAGTAGTGAAGTTGAAATCCTACTAGGGTATGAAGTGGTTTTTAATCCCATGAGCTGGGAGTTTTCCGTGTAAAACTCCATTTTGTCATTTACTTACTGTACTGCACGTGTATTCTGTGAGAACTAATAGAGAACCTCGTTCTCTCTATAGTTTGGTCCTTAGATTCTATCAAAATCCCAATAGGGGCAAGAGAAAATTTCTAACTTAGATGTAAACTCTAATGCTAAGTTACACATGCAAAAATATACTTGTCAAAGAGTTTGTAATGTCTTAATTTGCTCAACTCATCGCTTTAAATTTTGCATAGAATGTTAAGATTCTTTCCCAATAAATCCATGAATGAAGTGGAAATGGTGACTTAAAAACTCGATAAAAATTCGAAAATATGTCTCTTTTTTATTTTTTCTTTAAGCTATAACTTTTCAATTGGTAATAACATAGTTTTATTTACAAAAAAAAATCGAATATAACTTAATATAAAATTACCGTTTGCTACTGGAAATTTAAAAAGTTACCCGACCTATGATACCATTGACTTAACGAAACTCGTGAAATGGGGGACCTTAAACCATCATATTGAAACAATAAATTCATCGTGTTAAAAGTTTATGAGGAAAGTTTCAAATTATACCTTTCTACTTTTGACTACGTTTTAAAATGAGGGTCAAATGTACGTCCCCACAACACCTTTTGATTTTTCAGTTTTTCCTTGCCAGCATCCTGGGTATCACCAACCTTGGTCTTTTTGGAGGAACCAAGTTCCTCACTGACATCACCCTTCCTTTTCACTGATTTGCGAGCACTCTTTCCTTTCTCAGCAGATTTCTGAGACATTTTCTTGTCATACATGTTTTCGACTGATTCTTCTATCACTTTTCTCCAAATTCCTCAACTAACCTTTCACCAGAGTTGTCACCTTCAACTTTGTTCAAACTCTCCATACTCACAGAGGACTCCCTTTTTGACTTGGAAATAGTGTGCTTCTGTGAGAAATTGCGAGTTAAAGAACCAGGTTCCTCATCCACTTCATCATCAACATCGACAACATGCACTACTTTCTCATTCACAATCTTCCCATCCTTTACCAATCTTCTCCTCTTTTGTTGTTCTTTTATTTTCCTAATAACAGAATCAAGAGCCTCATTCTTTTGCAACCTAGTGGGTAGAACTCTTAGGAGTTGGCTCTTGAGAAGTAGCCAGTCTACTCCTAGACCTGATGAAACTAGCAAGAGCCACATTGTCATATCATCTTCACTGTCCTCATTCTCCTCCTCAGTTAAAGATCTCATTTCAGGAACAACCATGGACAAAGGCTCAACGTAGAAGTGAAGAGAGGGAGCAGGATCAGTATTGACCTGGGGTGCTTGAGAGAAACTAAGGGTTGGATCCTCTTGGGTGGAGGGATCAGGTCCCTCAGTTGGTGCCCTAGTAGTACTGTGTGGTGCTGACGTTTCAACAGGCACCAGTTCCCTATTATCCACTAGTGTAATATTTTCTTCCCCCTGAGACTCAGACACACCTTTACCATCCCCAATAACACTTCGCTCAACAGCTATTGCCAAAATATTTTCTATGGCCTTTTGTTCTTGTATGCACATTGTAGACCCAGAAGTAGGAGGAGTATTACCTGTAGAATCAAGGCCAGGGGCCGTCATTGTCGATTCATCATGGATATGACCAACATCTTGGTCTTTTCCAAAGCTTTTTTCCATTGGTAGACCGGAAATTTCTTGATTTTTTTCTTCTTCTATTGTATGTTCTTCAACCATTTTTTCTGGCGAGGCAAAAGGAGAGGTCACAACCTCAAACTTCTTGGGAGTCGAAATTTTGTGGTTCCGATGAGAACTAGTACTCGATTGGATTGGAGAGGATGAAGATGGTGGTTGTGACTCTTTCTTAGAGTTTGGACTGGTCGTAGTGGAGAGTGTGGGATCTATCACTGACGCTTCAATGGGTGAGGACACAGTGGGGATGACACTTGGAACATCTTGTGCTTCCTGGTTTTCAGACATAGTAGAGTCAGTGAGTTGAAGAAGAGAGAGTTTGGTTTAAAGAAGGAAAAGAGGAATTTTGGATTTTTTTATGTGAATAGTGGTGAAAGTGATTGTGAATGGATGTATTTAAGAGGGGTGACAAATCAATTAGGAATAGGTGGCAGTCGGGTCGCTTCATAACGCGCGAGACATTTAGGTTCACAAAAATCGGGAAAAAAACTAACAATGTAATGACGTGACACCGTTTCAACCATTTAAAACATTGTGCATGAGAGTATAGAGAAACTACTAACCTGTGTCGAGGGCACCAGGTTACTTGACATATTTTGCAAATGTAACCCTCATCCTTTGACCAACGTGTAATGCATTAGTTGCTTGTTTTCTCTATAATTGTCATGTGTGTCTACCTGTAATGGTATAGAGATGCGTTATACTTTTCCAGAAAACACATTTTAGCTATATTACCAGTACATTTATTTCGTAACCAATCATCGAGGGACCATGTCCTCAGCTTGGTTTCATCAAACCTAGTGCCAAGAGATTCATTTCAAAGTGCTCTATGCTTAGCGCTTTGGTGAATATGTCCACAATTTGATCTTCTGTGCTGCAAAATTTCGTACAGATGAGCCCTTTTTCAACATTGTCTCTGAGAAAATGGTGTCGCACATCGATGTGATTTGTTCTCTTATGTTGAACTGGATTCTTGGCCATGTTGAGAGAACTGGTATTGTCACACAGTACGGGCACGCAATCAGAAAACACACCAAAGTCTTCCAGCAGCTGCTTAATCCACAACAGTTGAGCACAACAAGAGGCAGCCGCACGTATTCAACTTCTGCAGTTGAGAGGGCCACTAAGTTTTGTTTTCTTGTACCCCATGAAATCATACATGAACCCAAAAAATGTGCCTTCGTAGAAGTGATTTTCCTATCCACCAGATATCTAGCATAATCAGCATCAACATACCCAACTAAATCAAAATTGTCTCCTAAGGGATAGTAGAGAACCAGATCATGTGTTCCTTTGAGATATCTCAGGATTCTCTTGGATTCCTTCAGGTGAGATTCCTTTTGATTGGGTTGAAACTTGGCACACAGACCCACACTAAATATAATACACGGTCTTCTTGTCATGAGATACATGCGTGACCCTATGATACCTCTATACATGGTCTTATTCACAGAGGAATCAGGTTCATCCATGTCCAGATGAGTGGTTGTGGCAATGGGAGTACCAATGATTTTGGATGCTTCCACGTCAAATCTCTTCGAAAACTGCTAAATATACTTATGATGGCTTATCATTCTCCCCTTGGGAGTTTTCTTCGCTCGTAAAACTAAGAAGAAATTCAATTCCCCCATAATTCTCATTTCAAACTCACTTCATATGAGTTTTGCAAATTCCTCACATATAGAATCATTCATTGTTCCAAAAATGATATCATCAACATAGACTTGCACAATGCGCAGGCTCCTCCCTCATTTCTTCATAAAAAGGGTGTTGTCAATTTTTCCTCTTGTAATGCCATTTTCTAGAAGAAATTTTGAGAACCTCTCATACCAAGCGCGAGGAGCCTACTTTATCCCATAGAAAGCCTTGTCAAGTTTAAAGACGTGCTCAGGATGCTCATGATTCTCAAATCCAGGTGGTTGCTTGACGAATACCTCTTCTTTTAGAAAACCATTCAGAAATACACTTTTGAAATCCATTTGGAACAATTTAAATTCCATATGCGATGCAAAGGCAATAAGAATTCTGATTGCCTCCATTCGAGCAACTGGAGAAAAAGTTTCATCATAGTCAATCCCTTCTTCCTCATTTTAGCCTTGAACTACTAGACTTTCCTTGTTCCTTGTTGTGTTTCCAAATTCATCAAGTTTGTTCCTGAATACTCACCTAGTTCGTTTAATAGTTCGATCCGCAAGTCGTGGAACCAGGTGCCATACACTGTTCCTATCAAATTGACGGAGCTCTTCTTGCATAGTTGTAAACTATTCTGCATCTTTTAATTCTTCCTTGGTATTTTTGGGCTCTATTTTAGAGAGAAAGGCTGAGAAGTCAAGTGAGTTTCTAGCCCTTGATATGGTTTGAATTCCTGAATCAAAAAGAGTTATTATTTTTTCAAGAGGGTGTGAACCTTTGTGCTTCCAATTAGACACTTGAATCTCATTGTTAGATGATCCATGTATTTCTGAGTGTGATCCTTTCATGCTTCTCATATCAGCATGTGGGGTGCCTTGGACATCATCGATAACTTTATTCTCAACTTCAATTGTTGTGATTGTGTATAGGGTTCCTCTCCAACAGTCTGAGATATAGTTGCACCATCCTCATTTGACTCCTTGATGTGACTCATCATGTCAGACTTTCCATTTGACATGTCAATGGCTTCACCATTGACAATTGAATGTTCTCCGTCTTGATCACTCTTATCATGCAAGACCTCTTCACAAGAGTGGTGAGATTCATCAAAGATCACATGTATACTTTCTGCAACACATTGAGTTCTTTTGTTGTATACTTTGTAAGCTTTTCTTTGTGATGAATAACCTAGAAAGATTCCTTCATCGCTTTTGGCATCGAATTTTCCAAGTGCTTCCTTGCCGTTGTTGAGAACAAAACATTAAAAACCAAAGGTCCTTAAATGTGTCAGCTTGGGTTTCCTTCTGTTCAACAGTTCATATGGGGTTTTGTTCAGAAGGGACCTGATCATGCACCTGTTTATCAAGAGCATGCAGTGTTGTCTGCTTCTGCCCAGAAACCTTTTGCAATACCACTGTTAATCAAAATTGTTCTTGCCATGTCTTCAAGAGTCCCATTCTTCCTTTTCACAACACCATTTTGTTGTGGTGTTCTTGGAGCTGAAAAATTGTGAGTGATGCCATTTTCAGCACAAAATTCGTCGAATTTGGCATTATCAAATTCTGTCCCATGGTCAGATCTGATACATACTACATTATTGCTCATCTTCACCAGTATCTTCTTGACAAATGCAGCAAGAACTTGAAATGTTTCATCCTTGGTTATGAGAAATAGAGTCCAGGTGAATCTGGAATAATCGTCCATTATAACGAAGAAGTACCTCTTTCCTCCTCTGCTTGGCACCCTCATAGGCCCGCATAGATCCATGTGGAGAAGATCAAGTATCCTTGAGGTACTAACTTCCTTTTTGGGCTTGAAAGAGGATCTGGCATGCTTTCCTTTTACACATGCATGTCACACCTTGTGATTCTTGAAGCTTGACTTGGGCAGACCACGATCCAGCTCCTTCTTGACCAATTTATTCAGCAACGAAAAACTTGCATGACCCAGCTTTTGTTCCATAGTTCATCATCATCAACTTAGACAGTTGAGATCACCACTCTACATGGACTCAACATCAGCAACATAGATATTTCTATATCTTTTAGTCACAAACACTACTTTACGAGCCACAAGATTAGTGACTGTGCATATCTTTGACACAAATTCCACTTTGTTTCCCTTGTCACAAATTTGGGAAACACTCAGAAAGCTATACTTTGATTCGTTCTCATAGTACACATTTTCAATAGAGTGAGAGAGAGATTTCTGAATCCTTGCAAATCCCAAAATGTATCATTTCTTGCCATTTCTAAGGGATATACTCCCTCCTTACAGGACCTTCAATGAAAGGAAATAGTTGTACTTCCAGTCATGTGCTTTGAACAACCACTATCCATGTACCATTATTGGATGGTCCCCTTGTGATGACCCTAAAGGTCATCCCGTATATTGTAGCAAATTTTGTGTTCCGAGGTAGTGAAAAACCTCCTTCTATCTCCCTCGATTTGCATGCGCAGCCCGGGCGTGTAGCCGGGAAGCCATTATGTGAAAAACTGATAAAAATGATAATTTTATATTAGAAATTTGATTAAAGTTGGCTTCGGTCAACGTTTTTAGTAAACGGACCCGGACCCGTAATTTGACAGTCCCGGAGGGTCCGTAAGAAAATATGGGACTTGGGCGTATGACCGAAATCGAATTCTGAGGTCCCAAGTCCAAGAAATGAATTTTTAAAAGAAATTATTTTCTTAAAATAAAAGAGATTTTTGAAAATGAAATTATATGTGAAACCTGGGTTATTGGGCCGTATTATGGTTCTAGAGCCCTGTACAGGTTCGACATAAGATTTGTGCCATATCTGTGAAGTTTGGTAAGAAACGGACTTCATTAGAAGTGATTAGGACCGTAAATGCAAAATTTGATGTTTAAAGAAGTTTTGAGGAATTTCATTAATTTTTGGTTTAATTCATCGTTTTAGTGTTGTTTTATGTGCTTTGAAACCTCGAGCGAGTCCGTGTTAGGTTATATGACTTGTTTGTGTGATTAGACGGGGTCTCGGGTGTGTTTCGGATGGGCTACGGGTCCTTTTCTTCCATTTTTGAACTGTTGTTTCTGGTGTGTGTTGCCCTTTTTTGCGATCGCGTAGCCCAAGTCGCGATAGCGTAATGTTCTGTTTGCCCCGCCCATTTTTCCTTCATCGCGATTGCAGTTATTCTTTAGCGATCGTGAATCCCTGCTGGTCGCCCAAACTTTGTTCTTCGCGTTCGCATTCTTCAGTATGCGATCACATCGCTTCCTGTTCTCCTCCTCCACGTTCGCGAACTCCTTGTCGCGTTCGCGATGAACAACCTCGGAAGCTTTACTCTTTCTTCTTCGCGATCGCAAACCATGTTCCGCGATCACGATTCATTTAACGTCTGGGCAGAATATAAGTTTTCCAAAATCGGGGTTTCACCATTTTTAACATATTTTGACTTCTAGAGCTCGGGTTTTGGCGATTCTTTGAGGGATTTTCACACAAATATAATGGGTAAGTGTTCTTCTACTATAATTAATTATATTTCATGAATTAGTTCTTGTTTTTATCATTTAATTTGTATTTTGGGTTGAGGGAATTGTGGGTTTTGAAAGAAAACTTCTAAAATGTAAAATTACGATTTGAAAGACCAAATGTGATCGGAATTGGGAAAATTTAGTATGGGTGAACTCGTATCGGAATGGGTAATCATAATTTGTAAAATTTGTCGGGTTCCGAGGTGCGGGTCCGGAGGTCGACTTTTGGGTCGATTTTTATGATTTTGTAAAGATCGAGACTTTATTATTTGGAATCGTTCCTTATACGTTTTATGTGTATTGTGAAGTTGTTTTAGTTGATTGTAAGCCGTACGGAGGTCTTTCCGCCTGAGAAGTCCATTTTAGAGTACCGGGTAGTCGCCGTCGAGGTAAGTATGTTACCTAACCTTGTGTGGGGGAACTACCCCTTAGGATTGAGTCTTCCTTGTTGATTGTAGTCCGAATATGTGAGGTGACGAGTGTGTACTCGTATTTATTTGCAATTAGATTGCCCTGTTAGGATTCGTAGATTCTTATATTACATGTGTATGATTTGTAATTATTACACTTGAATCCTTGGTTGTTAATTTCATCCCTTCCTGTTTAAATTAGAATTACTTGTTTTTGGATTCCTTCGTTGGCTATTTGAATTTACTTGACTTAACTGAATATTCCACTTCTCTTATCATCATGCTATATTTCTTTCCTAGCTTTGCTAATTGACTATAATTAGTGTCATCTTGCCTTATAGTTGACTAGCCGTAGTTGGAACATCTATTCATTGGAGTCAAGCATGCCCGTGAGTCTTACATTGTCATTTATATGACTATTCCCTTAAGTTCTACTTAGGTCTAATTGTTAGACATTTATGTTATTGGGATTTCCTTGACGTTGCCTATTACTAGGCCTTTGTTGAAGTTGAGTTTATTCCGTGAAGTTAACAGTTTATGTGAAGATTGGTTATAGTTGTTTCCCTTGCCGGAATTGTGTGGTTTCTCTTATTATTCCGTTGTTGATGATGTTGTTTGCTTTTTTTACTCCCTTGCCGGGATGTTATGGTTTCTATTACCGTTTATGTTGTTAATGATATTGTTTTCATTGTTGACTCCCTTGTCGGGATGGTATGATTTCTATTGTTATTTGTACTGTTGATGATACTGTTTGCGTCATTGACTCCCTTGGCGGGATGTTGTGATTTATAGTTCTTATTGTTCATTTCACTTGTTAAATTGTTGTTTATGTTATTTAGCACGAGGGGACATTCCGTGTCGTGTTTATGTTATTTAGCACGAGAGGACATCCCGTGTCGTGTTTATGTTATTTAGCACGAGGAGACATTCTGTGCCGTGTTTATGTTACTTTATCACGAGGGGACATACCGTGCCGTATTTATGCATTATTATTTCCGTCGTTCTTGTTTGCCATTTACTGTATTTATTGGCAAGATTTGATATTCCTCCTGTACTGCATGGAAATTTCTGAGTGACGGACTGAGTCCCTGTGGATAAATCTTGAGGAGATTTTTATCAAGGGATTTTATTAAAAAGTATTGTTGAAAAACCAATGGTTTTGAAATGATTATATTTGAATGACCTTTACATTGAAGGTATATTTGAAAAGCACTAGTTTTGCCTAAAATGATATTTGAAAGTCATTTATTGGGAAAACCTCTTTGGAAAGCTTCGTAGTTTGAAAGAAACTATGTTTTACGTAATTATCTCTATTAATTATACTTATATTTACTTTTGAAGAAAGTATGTTTTCAAAGTAAACTCTTCCATACTAAAATGATTTTTATTTGCAAAAGTTTTCATACGAACTGTTGTTTAAAGATTTCTACCAGTTATGGATTTTAATGGCTAAGGCCCGTTGTGAACGAACCGACGTGGAGTTGATTTATCGGTGTCCTCTATTGTATTGTGTTTCCTTTCGATTCGGCTTTTTTGCTGTCCATCTTTCTGTGTATTTTTCTGTTGTTTCGTGATTGATTTTTGTAAATTCCTATCGCTTTATATTGTCATTGTGGTGGATTATCTTGAGAAGTCTAAGATAGATCTAACGTTCGGTCATTTCTATATTCATGTTATTTATTTAGTAGACCAGTGGTGTCATGACTAGTCCTCATCACTACTCCACCGAGGTTAGTCTTGATACTTACTGGGCACCGCTGTAGTGTGTTCATACTACACTTCTGCACATTTTTGTGTGCAGATCCAGGTATATATTGTAGTAGCTGTGTGGATGATTGCCGAGGAGACTCAAGGTAACCTGCTGCTCTCGTTCGTAGGCATCGGAGTCACCTTCTTTGTATTTATTATTCATACACTGTTGTATCTACTTCCAAATAGTTGTACTTAGAAGTTATCGAATATTCGTAGAGCTTATGACTTGTACTACCGGTTTTGGGAAAGTTTGTACATTCTGTTGAGATTCTATATCAAGACTGTTAGTTTTTCGTTATTTATTGTTGTTATTCAGTAATTGCTAGGCTTACCTAGTCCCTAAGACTAGGTGCCATCACGAAACCCAACGGAGGGAAATTGGGTCGTGACACCCCTTCACTGCTCCCTGCACAAGGAAATCAAGTGTTAAACTTAGGAACACAAACAAGTTTACGAGGAAATGGGTGAATGAGTGTTCTTTTGGTCCAAGCAAGTATCACGCTTCTTTTATATGAGGGACCAGGTTCTCTAGCAGTAGTTACCTTTTTAGCAAAAACTTTATTTTTCTGTTGAGACTTAAACTTGGCCTTGTAGGTTTCCTTAAAGTGCCCAGTGTTACCACAGTGAGTGAAAAGCTTGTTTTCAAGTATAGTAATGTACTTGCTATGAGGGTTGTAGGGAGTTTTTTTCCTTTGGAACCCGATTCCCTGCCTATTTCCTCCATTGTTCGTATACATGGAAGTGATAGCATCAGAGGACCAAGTCCACTTGAGTGGTTTTTCAAGATCACTCTTGACTCTACCTAGATATTCCTGAAGTTGTTTGTTTTTCTCGAGTTCAACACACAAACTAGATTTCATTGATTTTAGTTCATCGTCAAGCCTAAGATGTGTTTCATCCGCAGCTGCCTTTCCCTTTTGAAGAACCTCATGCTTACCTTCTCTTTTTAGTTCCTCAATTGTATCCTTCAGATCTACAACCACTACTAATAGGTCATCTCTCTCAATCTCCATGTTAGCCACCCTTTCGGTTAAGGCTTCTTTATCCTTGTAGCACACTCAATGGTCTCTTTTAGATCGACCAAAACTACCACTAGATCATCTCTCATGTTCTAAGTTTGCAACCTTTTTAGTTAAAGCTTCTTTTTCTTTCTTCAGACAATCAATAGTTTCCTTTAAATTTACCACAACGACTACTAGATCATCTCTCAACTATCTGCCTCTCCTAGTTCCACAGTTAATGCATTTTTATCATTTATAATAATATGATAGGTATCAATTAAAACATTTGCCAAGGACATAAGATTTTTAGAAGAATATGATTTCAGATTTCTTTGAACATCTAGAAAGTTTACCTCATCATCATCGTCGTCATCTTCATCATCATCAGACAGTGCCATCAAGGCAAAAATAGAGTCATACTCAGTTGCTTCACTTTCCACTGCCATCAAGGAGATGTCACCTTGATCATCATCTTCTTCAGATTCGCTGGAAGAATCTCCCCATGCACCAAGATCTTGTTTCACAACATTCTCATCGGCATTTTTCCTCTTCAAACGTTTGTCAGGAACCGAGTTCCTTTTAGATGCTTTGTATGTGTTGTGTTTTTATTGATATTTCTTGTGGAGAGGACAATACTTGGTGAAATGTCTTGGCTTACCATACTTATGACATAGGCATAACATTTTGGCCCTCTAGAGATGCCCCTTTTTGGAATGCCACCATTTCTGCAAACCATTTTCTGGATATTTTTGTCAGGTAAGCCATATCATCATCCTCACCACCTGAATCAATGTTGTCCGTCTTAAGGACCAGTTTCTTATCCTCTGGGCTCTCTTTTCTCATTATCCTTCTTCTTCTTCTTCTTCTTCTTCTTCTTCTTCTTCTTCTTCTTCTTCTTCTTCTTCTTCTTCTTCTTCTTCTTCTTCTTCATTTCATAAGTTTTTAGATTACCAACAAGTTCATCGATGGTTAGCTTCTGCAGATCCTTTGCCTATGTGATAGCATTTACTTTGCTTTCCCAGGAACTAGGTAAAACAATGAGTATTTTCCTGACAAGTTTGTACCTTGGAATGATTTCTCCCAGAGAATGAAGCTCATTGATGATGGAGGTGAACCGAATATGCATCTCCTGGATGGACTCATCATCTTTCATCCCGAAAAGCTCGTATTCAGTGAAAAACATGTCAATCTTTGATTGCTTAACTTGGGTTGTTCCTTCATGAGCTATCTGGAGAGCTTCCTAAATCTCCTTAGTAGATTGGCTTGCTGAAATCGTGTTGTATTCATCAGGACCAATACCATAGAGAAGAATTTTTTTTGCTCGAAAGTTCTTCTTTATGGCCTTGCGGTCAGCATCATTGAATTCTTTTCTTGTTTGGGGAACTGTTACTGCTGGGTCACCATTGGTCTTTGTAGGGACAAAGAGTCCATCGCAATTGGCTTCCCAAAGCTCTGAGTCTTCAGCCATGATAAAGTCGTGCATCCTTGTCTTCCACCATCCATAGTATTGGCTATTGAATCTTGGTGGCCTGTAGGTAGACTGACCTTCTTCAACGTTTGGCGGAGCAGCCATGAGGATCCTTTCTAGGTGTTATCCTGATAGAAAGAAAATGATGTGATACCAATTGATAAATCTAAGGGTCCACCAAACTATATAGAAAACCGGGTTCTCTATTAGTTCCCACAGAACACACGCACATTGCAGTAAGTAAATGACACGTTGAAGTTTTACTTAGAAAACTCCCAGCTCATGGGATTAAAAATCACAACTTACCCTTGTAAGATTTCAGCTTTTATTACAAGTCACTCTACAATAACTCTATTACAAAAAATTACGTCTCGACTAGCTCTAGCCAAGACACAAACACAAGGGTTTATGATTTACAAAGGTTTCCTACACAATGCTTCTAACTAAGCTAAGTAGGAATTACATGTAACAGACTTTAACAAATGTGCAACACAACTAAGGACATGTGATAATTCAATACAGGGAACTGATGTGTTGTTATGTTGTTCTTTGTTCTTGATGCTCTTGAGAATCGCTTGCCAGATTGATTGATCACTTGAGAGAGTGCTTGATTTATTCTTCAATGTTCAAGTGATTTTTTGCCTTTGGTTTAATGTTAATATAACATTGGTGACATCACTTGAATGATGCAAGCATGTTTGGTACAGAAGCAATCCTAATGAAGTTGATTGCTGCATTGTTTTGCACTGTTGCGTGTACATACAACAACTTTACAGTTGTTGGAGAGTTGACTGATATGGTCACCAGGGGAACTGGTGTCCATCTATTTCCCTTTGTTTCTTTGACTTCTAAAGAGTTGATTTATATCTCCAGTTTGAGACTTGTTATTCCCACGTACTTGAGGATGTGTATCAAATTTCTTATTTGATTCTTATCATTAAATTTTTTAGATCATCAAAATATAACAAAAGGTACAAATAACGTATGAGATTTTCTCTCTTTTCTTTGTGAGTAGAACAGAAAGTAACTCAATAGAAAAGTGGCCTATAGAGGGAGTTAAGAGGAATAAATTTTGATCTATTTTGGCAGTACGTTTTTTTGGTAGTTTGAAAAATGATTTAATAACACATTAATAAAATTAAATTGATAGGAAAAAGCTTCAAACTAGTTCCTCCCTCACGCATGTGTTGCGTTTGTGTGAAATCATAAATTTACCATTTACCGGACATTGGAGAAGAGAAGGAAAACCAAAAGTTACAGACATATAAGCATGCTGATGATAAGCATGTGTATCTCTGAAAATGATAATTTTTCGAGTTATGTGGAAATTGGAGAAGATAATGATAAACCAAAATTATAGGAAGAGAAACAACGGTTAAATCCCAATGTTTCTCTAATTAATCCCAAAAAAATCAAGAATTGAAGTAAGCAAACAAGAAAATTATATTCTTAAAAGAAGGGCCATCATATATGAACACAATCTTCGAGTTTTTCATTATTAATGGCCTCTGCTTTGATACTAGTGATCGAGGAGGAAGCCAACAAAATACCCTTAGCTCGAATTTTCATGTCTTAGTTAAATTATTATCACTAAGTACATTGCATTAACTTCAGCATGTGGACGACGAACACTCGCAACCTTTTCTCACAAGCAAGAGATGTTGGTCTTTATAATTAGCAAGTGGGAATATAATAATGCATTCATTTAAACTACAGAATAGTTCAAAAAATTTTATGAATGCACCAACACTGAGGGTGTTTTATTCACGAACTACTTATGCTGAAATTATTATGCGCTGAATAATTTAGCTATTATATTGCAGAAATTGCCTACTTTAAAGTTAGTTTTATCATTAAATACTCTAATCAGTATTGTTAACATCAATATTCTTATTTTCCATTCCATCAACACAAAAGAGTACTACCTCTTCTCTATAATAAGTGATAAATTTACTTTGGGCACATTTCTTAAGGAAATACAAAATTCTAGATAAAAATAGTTAGTGTGATTAAACTACACTTAGTTAAATGTGGCAACATAGTTAATGTGAGGAGTAAAAAACTTTTTAGGGATACGTAAATAAGGGTAATTTTGAAAAAAAAATTAAATTTTTTTTGATTATTTAAATGAACACTTTGTTTGGACCAAAATAAAAAAGTAAATTGGTCACTTATTGTGGGCCGGAAGGAGTAATATATTTCCCATAAGTTATGCTAGTATTAGCACAATACGACAAACTAAACGATACATGTTGTAAAATCTATAGTAATTGTGGATGTCCTTTACTCCCATTACTTTCACCCATGATATATATAATATCCCACTACTCATCACTATTATGATTGTAACTCCCACACTTCCATAACCCCTCCCCATGATCTTCCCCCATGATCTCAAAGGTTAATGTCATGTTTAAGACAATCCTTTTGTAACCTTTTATGTAATAGTATAAATAAAGGCATGAAATGTGATATGGGATACACTTGAAAAACACTTGATGAAATAAGCATCTCTCCTCTCTTTCTCTCTATATCTCTTAGCTTGTTATTCTTGTTCTGTATTGTTACTTTAACGTTAGTTTCTTAATACGTTATCAACACGAATTGCTATATTCTTCTAATACTTCCTAAAAGAAGTGAAAACCTTCGATGGAAGCTACAATTGGCTTTGGCTTTGCCAAGTGATAAGTTAACATTTCATGTCGTTGGTAAGTTAGGTAATATCTTCTTAATAGTATTACTATAACTCTAATTTTCGCGTGTTAACACGTTATCAGAAAATACATGATCATCTAGTTCTAGCTTTCTTTCTTGTTAAAGGAAAAAAATTGGGATCTTGAATCCTGCTCTCTCAGTTATATAATATATTTTTTTTAAATTTCATATAACTTATATGAAAGTTGTGATTAATTCTTGAATAGTTTAAGATCTTTAAATCTAAGTAATTTTCATTCAAAAATTGTATTATGTCTATTACAGTAATATCCTACTGATTATAATATTAAAAATAAAAATTTGAAGACGACGAATATCAGTTGTTATTGTGGATGGTTCAACTTGTAGTTCTACCGAGAAAACACATTTAAGTTTCAATGGAGAACTTGTTGGAGACAGTCTTTTCATTTTTGCTATTTTTAATGTTTGATTGTCTTTATTCTATTATTACAGTCATGTATAGCAATAATCTTAATATTGGTGCTTGTTGTTACGCATATAGTCATGAAATGACAATATTTGTAATAGCTTGAGGGTGAGTCCCTAGAATTCAATATGTGGAGGGTGACATGGTGTGTACAAGTCCCAATGCACCATGAGGATAAGACATCGGGTTTGAGTCCTGATGCACCATGATGATAAGAATTAGGTTTGAGTTCCAATTCATTACGGCCTAACATGACTTTGTATGGGTAAGGCATTGGGTTTGAGTTCCAATGCACCATATTCATGATACAATGATGACTAAAGAAAAATAATATATTTTTCATGAAAAAGCATGAAGCTTGTCCCACTTGATTTTCTCCATTCTTGAAATGAATGTGCAAGTGGTGCATAATAAGTTTAAATGAAGACAAGTGGTTGACCAATGAACTTGGACGTGCCCAGGATCAAAATAATAATAGTCATCATTATGGTAATTGTAAAAAGAAGAACAATAAGAGTTCTCGAAATATTCCATCAACGGATAAGGAAATATGTATCGATGTGGTCTGTTAATACGAGGCACACTCAAATAATTATAGTCAATTCCTTAAAAATGTGACTTGTGACAAGCATTATAAATGCAGACTCATTCCTGAAAGTGAATGTGAAAATATATATGTCATAAAGATTATGCAATAATGTGTTTATGTTGGATAAACACCACAATTCACCTCTAAGGGAGGTTTGAGAGAAATAAAGATAATAAATATTACAATGTGGTTACATGAATATGTCATTAGTCGCGTACATGTGGTACGCCAAGAAATATTTTGCCATGCCTTATGAAATATTATTAAAGGCAAAATTAAAGCAAGAAATGATTTTGCTTATGATGATTTTAACCATGACAATTATTATGATATAATTTTCTCCGTGAATGACGCATTAACCATATAATGGTGTGACAAAATATCTTATAGTACAAAATTAATTAAGAGCTCCGGAAGAACTAATTTGTTACTCAAGAGAAATGAAAATGTTCTTGACATTGATGTGGTAGTAAGTCTTAAAAGAAGCTTTTTGAGTTTCAAAGATATTAGCCAAAAGTGATTGTCATATTGAGACTATAAATGAAAGAAAGATTGAACATCTTCATATTACTATAATCATATCGGATAAATATGAAAGGTTATCCGACTTTTCTTTTATTTGTACTACACAAGTATAAGCATGATAATGGAATCACATGCCACAAGTAAACTAGAGATTTACTTAAATAAATATTAGTTGGCATGACATGGTGTTCATCCCGGTTCAATTATGATGCGAAAATTATTAGAGAATTCACATTATCATATATTGAAGAAATAGAAGATTCTTCAAAGAATTCTTTTGTGCTGCTTATTCCATAATATACCAGCTAAGGTGGGATTGATCCCTTGATATATATATATATATATATATATATATATATATATATATATATATATATATATATATATATATATATATATATATATATATATATATATATATATATATAGGTTCAATCACTTGCCATGTGGACCGTTTACTATTATACGATTTTAATAGATGCATCTATTGTATGGTCACATGTGCGTTTGTTATCAAACTGCAACTTGGATTTTGCAAAGTTGATTGCTCAAATTATTAAAGCACATTTCATTAATTTAAATTATGATGATATATCTTGATAATGCTGGCTTAAATCCAAGTTGCTTTAGCATAAATTGTATGCCTCCAATTATAACTAAACTATTGGTTACGAGAACAAAATTCTCAAAAAGAAATTTGGTATGAGTTGTATTATTTAATATATAGCAGCACTTATACGCATCTAGCCAATTTATAATAAAATCTCCCCATCACGATTGAGTCAGGGTTAGAAACCAAATAATTTACATCTAGAAATATGGATGTGCTATATAATTTATTTATCTCACCACAATACACAAAGATGGTTTCCAAAGAAGGTTGAGAAATGTATTGGTGATCCCACCATAAGGGGGAGAAAATAGGCAACTGAAAAAATGATATGTGAAATAATTTATTATGAGTACATCTAGATCCTCTCACAAGAAAATGTGAACTTGAAGTTCGAGTGATAATTTATTTGCAAAATATTTCCAGGGCATTTACTGACCCAAAGTTAAAAGTCATATTTCAGTTGCTAATGCTCCAACTAAAATAAAGTCCATGATGAACAGAGTCTATGACAAAGCGTAATAGACTAAATGGTTCCAAAGATAAAACTCCTTGAATAAGGAGTGGAGCAAATGATCAAGATAGTCATAATAAAGAGGAAAGTGTTCTAGAAGAGCATCACGACATAACACTCTATAAGACCTCATGGAAGAGGCTCGGGTACCTGAAAATAATGAGATCTCGATAAGTTATGTCTTTATTGTGTGATGATGGAACCGATATAAAATTATCGTCGACGATATTGTTAATATAATCTTGAGCTCAAATCTGTCATGGAATTTGGACAGATAAATGATTGGCCAAATGAACAGTACGCAATGAAAATTGACTTCATCTGAAAAATGCCAAGTTGAACAGATAGTCCCAACACATGAAAGTATAAAGCCTATGTGGAGATATTGAAATACGATTAGTGTTATATTGTAAAAGGAACCCTTGATATAGATTTGTTTATTCTAACAAATATTTTCATGATTTTGTTGGTTATATAAATGCAGGGAATATCTCGTTGTCTGTGAAGGTACTACCATATTATGATATTCAACAAGGTTCCAATTACATTGAGGACGATACTGCATGCATATCTCAATTGAAAGGAGAAATATTGAAGGATACAAAATAAAGCACATTTAACCAAAGTTCTTTTTCACGTATGATATTCAACAAAATGGTAAATTTAATGTTCAACAGATTCGTTCATGTGAAAATTTGGATAATTTGTTCGCTAAGACATTAGCAACTTCAACATTTGAGAAGTTGAGACAGAAGATTGGTATGCAACGTCTTCGAGAAATATAGTAATGTTTTCATGAGGGGGAGTAAGATACGCGCTGTACTCTTTTTTCCTTAGCCTAGATTTTATCTCACTGGGTTTTTCTGGTAACGTTTTGACGAGGCAACAAATAAAGTGTATTACATATATGTGTACTCTTTTTCCTTTACTAAGATTTTCTCCCACAGGGTTTTTTCTTAGTAAGATTTTAACGAGGCATATTATCTATGTTTGGACATCCAAGGGGGAGTGTTGTAAAACCTATAGTAATTGTGGATGTCTACTGCTCTCACTACTTTTACCCATGATGTATATAACCTTCCACTACTCATCACTATTATGATTTTAACCCTCACACCTCCATAACCCCTTCTTATGATCTTTCCCCATGATCTTAAAGGTTAATGTCATGTTTAAGACAATACTTTTGTAACCTTATGTGTAATAGTATAAATAGAGGCATGAAATGTGATATAGGATACACTTGGACAACACTTGATGAAATAAGAATCTCTCCTCTCTTTCTCTCTATATCTCTTAGCTTGTTATTCCTGTTCTATATTGTTACTTTAATCTTAGTGTCTTAACATTACATAAGTTATTAAAAAAATATTATCATTCAAGTGTTGCAAAATTAAATTCAATAATGCAAAACTGAATTTTTTTTAAATAATTGTGGTGTTTGAGTCAACTTGAGCTCGCCTTGACTAATTTTTATCGGTACATGATACTTATGCTTAATAAATTATATATATGTCTTGTACTTGAAAATCATAGTTAGTTCAAATTTACGTGTCACTACCTAGTCCAAGCAAGACCACATTAGCTCAAAATTTGGAAAACTAATGTGAATTAGCTTTAATTCAACATGAGACATTGAAGTTGTCCAGAATATAGAAGATGAGAATCGCAAAAGTCCAGAGTAGCGCTGGTTTCCTTTTTCATGACATAAAGTCTCAAGTCTTTAACAACAATGTAAGGTTAGTTACGTTAATGTTTCAAGTTTCAAGATGTTCCGGTATACAACAACAATAATATCCCAATGTATTTCCACAAGTGAGATCTAGAAAAAATAGGATATACACAACCTTACTCATATTCTGAAAGGGCAAAAAGACTGTTTCCGAAAGACCCTCGGCTAAAAAAAATAAAAAAAACATTAATAACAAGTAATAACAATACAAAATATTTAAAAAATTAAATCCAAAATAGCTAGCAAAGGAAAAGATGAAAGAAGTGTCGCTCACAAGTAATAATATCAAACTAAAGGGATATTGGGCAAGTAGTAACAATACTAGAATGTGGAAATAATAAACTAATGGTAAAAGGGATACCATACTAATACCAATACTGTTGAACTAAGGAAGACAAATGGAAACACCCAACTACATACTAACTTTTTATCTTAATTCTCAACCACCACACACTCCTATCGAGTGTCGCATCTTCGGTAAGCTCAAGTTGCTCCATGTCCCGCCTGATCACATCTCCCCAAGACTTCTTCGGCCTACCTCTTCTCTTCCTCTTACCCCCCTCCCCCCCAAGGCCAACCTCTCACACTTCATGACCGGGGCATCTGTGCTTCTCCTTTTAACATGTCTGAACCATCTCACTCTCGTCTCTCGCGTCTTTCATCCATAGGGGTCACTCCCACCTTGTCCCTAATAACTTCATTCCTAAGTCTATCTAACTGTTGGACTTTAAGCCATTGGGCCTTAAAAATTAGAAGTGTGAATTGGAAAATGGTGGAAAATAAAATGGAGGGAAATGAAAATTTTGAATCAAGTGAGCTTTGTCTTTATGACAAATTAACTTTGTACCACATTGGTGAGGGACAACTACACTTGTGTGTATAAATATAGAATCACTTCTTAGAGCTCTTAAAATGAGTTGAGGAGAATGAAGCCTCGCGCCGTCGTCGTCGCTCGACTCGGCTTCGGCTTCGGATTTGGATTTGTCAAATGATCGATAAGATTAATTTCTTGACAAAATTTATTTAATTAATTATTTAAGAATTAATAAAGTGTCAGTCAGTTCATTTACGAAATTAACTGGAATATCCAAAATGTTGAATGCTGCTTTTCCCTTCTGGACAGACACCTCTTCCTGAACAAACATCACACCTCTTCTGATAATTGCCTATAAATTCCGAGGCATGGCTTCCTATTTACTAACTCGAAATACAGAACTCTGAAAATCCTGCATTCTACTTCGCAGTTTCTCTCTCAAATTTGTAAGTGTGATTTTGCTTCGTTCTTTGAGTTCGTTGGTATCCTGCAGTTTGTATTACCACTGTTGCAGGATGGTTTATTACATTTCATCCTAGGAGGATTTTAATTCATTACCTTGGCAACTTGTGAGGGGGTTAAAACTTCTTAAGGACGCACAAAAAAATTGTGGACTCGGAATATTTCTTATCGTTTACAGCTTTTCAATTTCTTCTAACAGTTTTCTATTTTCTGTTTTAACACAGTAGCGATAACAAACTTAAGAAATATTAATTTAACATTTTTGTGTTAAAATTTATATTGAACTATTATCTACATTTTGTATACTGGTTTGGAGACTAAAGCCTTCGTGATTTCTACTCCAATATCTGTTCTGTCCGGTTAAAAGTACATCAAAACTTTACCGGAATAATAAACGTACGGGTTTGAAGTATATAAAAACTTCACCATTGTTACGTATTGTATGTTTGATTTGGTATTCAGTTTGAAGATATCAAAACTTCACTGATTTAACAAAGTTCTGTTTAGTTCCACCTCTACAGAAACATGACGAATGAAAACCAAACTAATGGAAATGTTGCTGGAACGGGTGCTTCATCGAGTGTTGCTGCTTCGTCAAGACCAGCACATACAATGGCACCGGCAGAGAAACCCAGGAAATTTTTTGGTACAGACTTCAAATGTTGGCAGATGAAGATGCTATTCTATTTAACTACACTAAGCCTGCAACGATACATCAAGGAGGATGTTCGAGTCGTGGAAGAAGATACTCCTGAGGCTGAACGATTTGCGGTAATTGAAGCATGGAAACACTCTGATTTCCTATGCAGAAACTACATTTTAAGTTGCTTGGAGGATGGCTTGTATAATGTTTATAGTGTCATGAAAACTTCAAAAGAGTTATGGAACGCTCTTGAGAAAAACTACAAGACCGAGGATGCTGGACTTAAGAAGTTCGTTGCTGCAAAATTTTTGGAGTTTAAAATGATTGACACTAGGTCGGTCATCACTCAAGTCCAAGAATTACAAGTCATCGTGCATGACCTCCTTGCTGAAGGTATGACCCGAGTCAATAATTTTATTAATAATATTAATAGTGTTATTAATTATAAATTTGTTATTGAAGGTATGGTCATAAATGAGGCGTTTCAAGTTGCTGCCTTCATTGAAAAGTTACCTCCTTTATGGAAGGACTTTCTGAACTACTTGAAGCACAAGCGCAGAGATCACACTTGAGGATCTAATTGTTCGTCTAAGGATAGAAGAAGACAACAAAAATGCTGAAAAGAAGTCACGTGGAAACTCGGCAATAATGTGAGCTAACATTGTTGAGGAAGGACCGAGAAATAAAAAGAAAAGAAAGAAGGCATCTGTACCAAAGAATTATCCGAACAAGAAGAAGTTCAAAGGTAGTTGTCACAACTGTGAAAAGCCCGGGCATAAGGCCATAGATTGTCGTGCTCCAAAAAGAGTCACAAAAGAAGAAGAATCAAGCAAATGTGGTAGAAGTGGAGGACTTGTGTGCCATGTTGTCTGAATACAACTTGGTATGAAATCCGAGAGAGTGGTGGATTGATTCTGGAGCCACCCTCCATATTTGTGCAAACAAGGAATTATTTTCTTCTTATGCTCCCGCAGGACCCGACCAAACTCTTTTCATGGAAAATTCATCTAAGGTCAAAATCGAGGGAGTTGGCACGATTGCATTGAAGATGACATCCGGAAAAATTGTGACTTTAAATCAAGTTCTGCATGTTCAAGAAATTCGCAAGAATTTAGTATCTACAACACTTCTTGTCAAAAATGGATTTAAGTGTGTGTTTGTTTCCAATAGTGTTGTTTTAAGTAAGAATGATCTGTATGTAGGCAAAGGTTACCTGGATGAGGGCCTTTTAAAGCTAAATGTAATAGTTATTCCTATCAATAAAGTTGAAGCTTCTTCTTACTTAGTTGAGTCAAACACTTTATGGCATGTGCGCTTAAGCCACGTCAACTTCAAAACATTACGGAAAATGATTATTTTGGAAGTATTGCCAAAATTTTATTGTATTAACTCAGAATGTCAAATCTGTGTGGAGTCAAAGTATGCTAAGCATCCGTATAAGTGTGTGTTTGTTTCCAATAGTGTTGTTTTAAGTANTTCTTCTTACTTAGTTGAGTCAAACACTTTATGGCATGTGCGCTTAAGCCACGTCAACTTCAAAACATTACGGAAAATGATTATTTTGGAAGTATTGCCAAAATTTTATTGTATTAACTCAGAATGTCAAATCTATGTGGAGACAAAGTATGCTAAACATCCGTATAAGTCTGTCGAAAGGAATTAAAGTCCTTTAGATTTAATTCATACAAATATTTGCGACATGAAGTCAACACCATCTCGCAATGGGAAAAAGTGCTTCATCACTTTTATTGGCGATAGTACGAGATATTGCTATTTTTACCTTGTTAGTAGTAAAGATGAAGCAATTGAGGCATTCAAGCAATACAAAAATGAAGTTGAAACACAACTTAACAAAAAGATCAAAATGATAAGAAGTGATAGAGGTGGCGAATATGAATCTCCTTTTGAACAAATATGTTTGGAAAATGACATTATTCACCAAACAACTGCCCCGTACTCTCCTCAATCTAACGGAATTGCAGAAAGAAAGAATCGAACATTAAAGTAGATGATGAATGCCTTGTTGATAAGTTCCGGTTTACCACAGAACTTGTGGGGGGAAGCTATACTTACAGCAAATCGAAGAATCAACCGTGTTCCCGCAGTAAAACACATTCCATCCCGTACGAAAAGTGGAAAGGAAGGAAACCCAGCTTGAAATACTTCAAAGTGTGGGGG
>ML302570.1:0-10440 GCA_005239505.1 Nicotiana paniculata | reverse complement strand
GCAAAATTTCTCTGGTAATTTTGCTTTCAGTTCTTGCTTCAATTCTGTCTTTGTGCGAATAAAGCTTCAGTAGGAATACTTCAACATTATATAGCGCCAGAAGTTGAGATGTTCTTGTTTAGTTTTAATGCAACTCTTCCTTGGTGTAAGAGTTTGTGTTTATCTCAACTTCCTTCCTTTATTTTTGTCCTTGCTGAACTCGAACTCTAACCTCTTATCAATTTGCAACCTTTTCAGATTAGGAGACAACCTCTTAGTTCATGGATAATTCACATATCATGTTTATCTACTGTGCATGTACGGTTCTTGTGCCAATCGATTCGTTCGAGATGTTTGCCATGATGGACCTGGTTCAACTGGGTAGGCATTTGTCAATCTTCAAAACCATGCAGTGACTTGGGTCAACAACATATATTTATTATTTACCTTTAATATAATTGTTACGGAGGAATAAGGGAGAAGTGATGGGATCGGGATTCACACCGCATCAATATATGTGTTTATTTATTATTCTTTGACTATGTAGTTTAATCGATGGTTTTTATATTTTGGTTTAGGGATTGGTTATAGCTGGATATGGAAAATACACTGAGATTACGTATTTATTTATTCTTGCAATTTACTGCTTAAAATTTTCGTTCTCCTTTTTCCGTCTTATTATTTATATTCCGTACTATTCATATATATTGTGAGAGTCCCGTCGTAGCCTCGTCGCACCTTCGTCGAGGTTAGTCTCGGCACTTACCAGTACATGGGGTCGGTTGTACTGATGCTGCACTCTGCACTTCTTGTGCATATTTTTGAGCAGGTTGTGGCTGACTGAGAGACTTGGCTCAGGTTCACACTTGGAGACCCAATGTAGTTCTGCTGGCGTCCGCAGGCCCTGGAGTCCCCTTCTTTATCCCTTTATTACTGTTTTTCTTACATTCCAATAACAAATATAAATTTCTTTCAGACTCATGTTTGTAAAAAATCATAGTGTGTTCGTGAAATTGTGACACCAGGTTTCTGGGGAGAAATAGGATGTAAATGACTTCGATGCATATATTTACTTTACAATTATTTTGTTTTATTTTGTTTAATTTCTATTAATTTCTAAAAATAAACATAAATGTTTTAACAATATCTAACGTTGGCTTGCCTTGCAAGTGTAATGTTATGTGCCATCACGATCCCGATGGTGGGGATTTTGTGGCCGTGACAAGTTGGAATCAGAGAACTAAGGTTCTTAGGTCTCACAATTCACGGACAAGCTTAGTAGAGTCTGGGGGATCGGTACGGAGACGTCTGAACTTATCTTCCAGAGGGTATGAAGTCTAGGAACAACTTTCAAATTTATTCTAATCTGTCGTGCGATTTTGTTATATCGATACTGATTGAACTTTCCTATTCTTATTCTCTCGCATATGGCGAGGACACGTACCACTTCTTCCGCTGATCAGCAACTAGAGCCCCAGCAGCAGTTCTTACGAGGGGCAGAGGTCGAGGCCAAGGTCGTGCCAGAGGCCGAGGTAGGGGCAGGGCTCAGCCTAGAGCCCGAGCAGCAGCACCAGTCGTGGAGCCTCAGGTAGAGTTCGATGAGGAGGTTCCAGCTCAGGTCCCCGAGGGGTTATTGCCACCCCAGTGCTCCAGAATGCTTTGGTCCGATTAGTGGGCCTTATGGAGAGTGTGGCCCAGACTGGCACATTCCCCATGGCACCATCTGTATCTCAGGCTGGAGGAGGAGCCCAGACTCCTACTACTTATACTACGGAGCTGATGGCCCCAGTTCCAAACCCCAACAGCTCATCCAGTTGGGGTAATTCAGCCGGTTGCTGCGGCACAACCCGGTGATGGGGAAACTATGTCTTCCGAGGCTTTGTGGAGATTGGATAGGTTTACCAAGCTCTTTGCAGTTCATTTCAGTGGTGCTACTTCAGAGGATCCCCAGGAGTATCTTGATAGTTGTCATGAGGTTATTCAGAACATGGGTATATTTGAGACCAATGTGGTCGATTTTGTTGCTTTTCATATGACTGGTTCCGCCAAGAAGTGGTGGACAGATTATTTATTGACTAGACCAGCTGGGTTTCCTGCTCTTACTTGGGATCAGCTCTCACATCTCTTCTTAGAGAAGTTTTTGCCTATCACTACGAGAGAGGAGCATCGCCGTCACTTCGAGCGTCTTCAGTAGGGCAGCATGACTGTTACCAGGTATGAGACTCGTTTTGTGGATTTGGCTCGTCATGCTATTCTTTTTCTTCCCACACACAGAGAGAGAGAGAGAGAGAGAGAGAGAGAGGAGGAGGTTTATAGAGGGTCTTGCTCAGCCTATTAGATTGCAAATGGCTAAGAAGACTAGGAGCGAGATTACGTTCCAGGATGCGGACAATATGGCCAGGCGAGTCGAGATGGTTCTTTGACAGAGAGGTCAGGGGTCAGATAAGAGACCTCGTTATTCCGGTGTGTTCAGCGGCGCCTCATCTAGAGGTAGGGGTGCTTTTGTTAGAGGCCATCCTCATAGGCCATTTCATTCAGCACTTCAGGTATCTCACAGTGCTTCTGGGAGTCGTGGTTCTTATTGTTTAACCAAAGAATTGGATTCTTTGCCCAAAGCTATTTAAGAAGAACACGGGTTTCTGATAACCAAAGAATAAGATTATAATTGTAGGCAAACTTGTAAATGGAAAGCAGTAAGATGCACAAAAAGTAAGTATATTGCAATAGTAGTTCGGATGTCCCTTTACAGGTTATATTTTACTCCCTTATATAGGGAATTTCTTAATATAATGTCTGCCTTTTTCAGTGATTGAGCATTAATGACTAATTATGACATTAATGTAACGTTACAATGAGTAATCGTAATTGTTGCGTGAATGTTGTGTAACGTGTGGATCACTAATTGAAGATCTCTGAATCCACCCTTTGTTCTGTCCAGATACATTTTGACCGTGTCTCTTCATCTTCTAAACTAGGTTGAGACTTCTGTAGCTAATTAACCCGTGGGTGTGATTTGCTGTGCCTCTTTGCCTCATACCTCTTCATAGAGTCCCGTCCAGCTGTCGTGTCTTCATTGCTCCACGTAGACTGCTGAGTCATCAAGATTTATTACATGTGTGAAGCTCTTTTTACCAATACAGATAGTCCCCCCACTTACCATATATTTATCGATCAATATTTGGTAAGTGGATACTCATTTATAGCGGAAATATTTTGCCGCCGCTTCACTCGAATCATTGCATCTTTTTCTGTACGTAAGCATCGCTTGTCACTTCCATTTAATGCTTATACCACGTGGCATTTTCGGGTTGGTTCTGCAATTGTTCAGCGCCTTTTAGGGCTTTTTTGCGGATGCATCAGTCACGAAGTGACATCTTCAATTATGGCTTTCACATCATTGTTTTTTCCTATTTTTGACGGTTATCTTCGAGTATAAATACCCCCTTTTCTTTTCTTTCACGAAAAACTTGTAGCTTTCAAACTTTATTTGTAAAGAACTTTTTCCTTGTCTTTGTAGATATGTCTTCTTCAAAAACATAGATGATTTGACTCTCTCTTCCGCTCCAACACGGAGTAGGAGAGGCGAAAGGTTGAGGAGTTTAGGTTCTACTCCTTCAAGGGGTTCTTCCTCTTCTCAAATTACTTCTCTTCCTTCTTCTAGGTCTTTAACTTCTCTGAGGGCTAGGGCTTCTAGATCTTCGTCCACAGGTAGAGAACGTCACGAACCTTTGCGCCAACCGAGGGTCGATGAAATAGTACCTGCAGAGTTCACCTTTGCTAGGGATAGTTAGGCCCTTAGAGATCAGGTTTCTTCATTATCATCTCTGGATAGTGTTGACAAGTACCCTACCCAACTCACTGAAGGTTTAATTCTCTTATACGCAGGGACTGTCATTGGAGTTCCGATTTTCCTGTAATCATTCCAAACAGTAATCAAATAATAACGTCTTACAAGACAGGGCATTATTTTGTTTATACATATCCCTTTACATTAGGGTTCAAGCCTGCCATCGACCAGTAATCATCGAGTTCTGTCGATTTTTCGAAACTTGCTTGGGACAAGTCGGTCCTCTTGTATGGCAAGTCATTGCATGTCTTAGATACTTGGCTACCTTAGCTTCGATCCCTTTTACCTTTCATCATCTTATTCACCTCTATTCCCCAATGTTGTTCTGTCAGGGAATTTTTACCCTAGCTGCTAGGAGTAAAAGGGTGTTACTTACTTCTGAAGATGATAAGGATCGAGGTTGGTTTCTTCGGTATGTTGCTGTTCCTACTGCTGGTTTAGTAGGTGAAGAGAATATTCCCTTCCCTGAGAAGTGGAATTTTTCACGTGAGTATATTTTTTCTCACATTCCTTGCTTTTTGATTTAGATAGTTTATCAATACCGTAGCTGTTTCTTCTTTTTGCAGCAATCATGGGAACCGTCGAGAATGTCTCCGGTTTCAGAGATTGGGTAGAATCGCTTTTGTTAACTGATCCATTGGAAGAACGTTCGTGGAAGTACCTATCTGAGAGGTTTGGTTGGAGAGTTAAGACTCATGGTAAGTGAAGTTTTTATTTTTACTTGTTTATTCCTTTGATCATTCTTTAACCCTTTCCTTTTGACAGGGTTTCCTAGTCGTAGAATTTCTGCATCCGCGTCTGTTCCCAAGTTATCCCTGGCTCAGGCCCAGGAGATCATTTCAGGATCTTCTTCTTCAAAGAGAAAAGCAGGTGGGTCAAGGACCTCGGGAGAAGAGGAGGAAGAGGAAGACACTTTGGTCCATAGGTCACATAGAAGGAAGGTGGTCTCAGACGACGAGTCTACACCTGTCATCGTGCCTTCCGTGCCTGAAGTTGGACTTTCTTCCTCCGATGATGCTATTCCCTCTCCCGTACGTGAATTTGTTGGCCAATAGTTTCGTGAAGGCTTTGGTTCTGTCGCTGATGAAGCTCCCTTGGCTGTTTTCTCTCCAACTTTTAGAGAACTCCCTTCAACTGTTCCAATTATTTCTCCTACTACCGTGGTTATTCCTGCTCCTGCCATTGCTCCCTATCCCGTGGATTTTCGGCCCCTCAGACTTCCTCACCCGTAGCTCCTGCATCTCTACCTGCTTCTATGCCTTCTGTTACAGAAGTAGGGTCTTCCAGCGGAGAGATGACGCAGGTGATGATAGAAGTTCCAGCGGAGGTTAGTCTCTTTAAAAAGTCTGTCCAGCCTAATGTGTGTTTGAAACCATTGATAGGCCCGACAAAGAGAGCTAAGTTGGACAGCCACAGTTCCCTTACATGGGCTAATGAAATCGTGCATACTTCTTTAAAGGTAAAATGCATTTTCTTGTGTTCACTCTTGTACATGTATTTATCATATCTAATTGGCTTTCTTTTGCAGATCAATCTTATTGGCACGGAGTTTATAAAAAGGATTTCTCATACGGAGCAGGAAGTGAAAGAATGGCGTGCAGAAGCATATAACTGGAAGGAGTAGTATGAAAGCTTAAGGCTCAACATGGAGGCTGTAGAAGAAAAAAAATGTACATTGGAGCATCAAGTGAGGGTCATGACAGCAGAGTTGGCCGTGGAGAAGGCATCCTTTGATCAGGCAGACAAGGATAAGAGCGCCCTAGAGTCCTCATTCATGGAGCAGTTGTCTCGTTCCTCTGAAGAGGTCAGGATTTTGAAGGCCTTACTAGACCAAAAGGAAGAGTATTCGGGCGAATTAGTGCAATCCCTTACTCAGACCCAGGAAGATCTCCGTAACTCCTTGGAGAAAGTTCAGTTCCTGGAAAGGTCTTTCGCTCCTTTAAGGTCCTCTAATAATGATGTCGTGACTGAGAGGGATGAACTAAGAGCTTAAGTTATGCTATCAGAGAAAGATTACGAAGCTCTTGAAGATAGGACAGTTGTCGATGTTAGTTGGGCGTATATGAACTCTCGCCTCGACACATTGACTGAAAAGAGTCGAGAAGGTTTCGACCTTGATGCTGAAATTGCAAAAATCAAGGAGTCCATTAGAAGGCTTAACAAGGTCAGAATCTCTCTTCACCTGAAGGTGAGGCTCTTGCTGCTCAAGTCTCTTCGTCCCAAGCCGCTCCTGCTCCTTTTTCCAGTGAAGTCAACCCCCCTCCTGAAGAAATTTAAGAAGTTGGTTCACCCTTTTTGTTTATCTTTGTCTCAATTGGTGGTTACCCCCAGTCCCATCGGGGGTAAATTTGGATCTCTTTAAAGTCCCCAAACGACAACTTAAGGGCACCTTAATGTATAAAAATTCTATATGGCTAAGTATAAGTTAATACTTAGTTTTTACTTAGTCGTTTTAATATATTAATGCTAGTATGACTTTTGTTTTCCGTTGAGTTTCTGTTTCACTCTTTAAGTCTTTTGCATGCTTTATTTTTCGAGGTTTTAGTTTTACCTCTGAGTTTTTCATATAGAATGCTTTAGATTACCCATACCTTTTCGTAATAGGCACGGTGTCATATTAATTGTGTGCCTTTTTGTAGTAGGCATAATTTATGGAAGAGGGCCCTTTTTTGATCGACACTTAATGAAGAAGACATCTCAACTTCATAAAGGTGTAATAATGCAATAGAGTGATAGGAATTTTTCACATATTTAAGAATGTTTCTGAGGAAAGTTTTTTGTTTGAACTTTCACAACTTTTACATGTGTTTGATTATTGTCTAAAACTCATGTTGCAACCGTTTTCTTTTAACAGATTTGATATACACTTGTATTTCGTAACTGTTTTTCGTATGTAACAGTTTTTTCGAGTTAATACAAGAGAGCAACTGTTTTTCATTCGTAATAGTTTTTATTCAAGTTGGGGTTTTCACCCGTAATTGTTTTTGTTGACAACAATTTTTAATAAGCACGAGGAAAATGCTTTTGCATCCGTAACTGTTTTATTTGATAACAGTTTTTTGAACAAGTACAAGGATTTTGATCTTTCATCCATAACTGTTTTATTTGATAACAGTTTTCTATATGAGTAGAAAGATTTCGTGACTATTTTAGTTACAACAGTTTTGAATGAGTACAATGTTGATGATCTTTTATCCATAACTATTTTTGGTTACAACAGTCTTTCTTTTGAATAAGTACAAAGATGCACATTTCTTCCTCGTGGCTAACATTGCTAACATTTTGCCTTTTAACCTGAACATGTTTGAAGGTTTTTTGGATTAGAGGCTTTGTGCTTGAGTCTTTGGCTCTTTCGATTTTGCTCGTATTTGTTGGTTAGATGGATCATCAGGATCGAGCTTTGACTTATTGATAGTATTTTTTGCTTCGTTTTTGCCTTCTATACTGTATAGTCCCCCAAGTGTTTGAGCTTTGTAAAACGAAATCTCGAGCACTTGATTATTCCTTCCTTGTGGTCATTTTCCTGAAAAGGAAAAACATACGGGACTCGAAGGTATATAATTTTTAGATGATGACTGCTTAACCCTTTAAAACGTCCATCGGAAAGTGTAACCCTAGACCAGGAATTTAGTTATTTCCTCGTGTCTTTGCAGGTCTAATATCATCATGTGGTGATGGGTTAGCTTTATGCCTATCATCTAAAAAGGTTAGTAAAATTTCAAATGTTAAAAATAAAATCGAACGTGAGATACTTGACCGGGGGTACTTCTTTTCCTTAAAAGTAGTACTTCTTCAAGTGAATGGCATTCCAACTTGTTGGTAGGATTCTTACGTCCATAGCTTCCAGCTCGTAGGCGCCCTTCCCAGCTATGCCTCAGACTTTGTAGGGTCCTTCCCAGTTTGGATTTAGCTTTTCTGCGCCTACTTCTTTCGTTGATTGAAAGACTTTTTTGAGGACGAAGTCCCCAATCTTGAAGTATCTGAGATGATCTTTATGGTTGTAATAACGCTCTATGATTTGTTTCTGAGCTGCCATCCGTATTAGTGTTGCTTCTCTCCGTGGTTCAAGTAGGTCTAGATTGGTCCTCAATTCGTCGGCGTTTGCTTCCTCCATGGCTGTTGTAAACCTTATGCTTGGTTCGCCGATATCCACAGGTATTAAGGCTTTTGAGCCATAGACAAGTGCGAACGGAGTTTCTCCCCTGGATGTTTTTGAAGTTGTTCTGTATGCCCATAGTACCGCTAGTAACTCATCAGGCCAGTTTCCTTTGGCTTTATCTAGCCGCTTCTTTAGATTGTTGATAATAACTTTATTCGCTGACTCAGCTTGACTATTAGCCACAGGGTGGTATGGCGTTGAAGTGATCCGTTTGATTTGCCAACTTTTGAAGAATTCTGTGATTTGTGAGCCTATGAATTGCGGGCCATTATCACACACAATCTCTTTTGGTATCCCAAAGTGGCATATTATGTTTCGCCATAAGAAGTTTTTAACTTCCTTTTCTCGCACCTGTTTGAACGCTTCTGCCTCTACCCATTTTGTAAAATAGCCGGTTAGCATGAGCAAAAACCGTACATGTCCTTTAGCTGTAGGAAGAGGTCCCACTATGTTCATACCCCATTTCATGAAGGGCCATGGGGATATTATTGGATGCAATAATTCTGTTGGTCGATGCATGTTATTGGCAAACCTTTGGCATCTATCGCATTTGGATACGAAGTTCTTAGCCTCTTCTTCCATCTTAGGCCAATAGTATCCATCTCTGATTAAGGTTTTTACTAAGGATCTCGCCCCTGAGTGATTTCCACAGTGTCCTTCGTGGACTTCTTTCATCACAAACTCTGTTTGGTTAGGTCCGAGGCATTTTGCTAGGGGCCCTCCGAACATCTTGCGATATAATGAGTTGTGAATGAGGTAGTACCATGCAACTTTGCGGCGAAGTGCTTGAGTTGTTTTCTTGTTTTCAGGTATGGTGCCATTCTGCAAAAAATTTAGGATTTAGTTTCTCCAATCCCATGTTAAATTGTTGAAAGTTACCTCATTTCTATCCTGGTCGATCGCTGAATGGAATAGATGAATGACAATTGCATTGTCTTTGTTTGTTACTTCCTTGACTGCTGCGAGGTTAGCTAATGAATCTGCTTCTGCATTTTCCTCTCTAGGTATTTGTACTACCTTCCATGTTTTGAATTGTCTCACGAGCTCTCGTGCATTTTCCAGATATTGTTGCATCCGAGTCTCTCGAGCGATGTAAGTCCCGTGCATCTAATTTACTACCAGTTGAGAGTCGCATTTGATTACGATTTGCTCAATTGAAAGCTCTCGTGGGAGTTCTAGTCCTGCAACAACAACTTCGTACTCTGCTTCATTATTAGTTATAAGATAATATTTGATAACCTACCATGTCTTTTCACCCGTAGGTGATATTAAGACTATGCCTAAGCCGACACCTTTTATATTGGAAGAATCATCGGTAAATAGGGTCCATAGACCCGGATTAACACCGTTGAAGAGTTGTAACTCTTTCTCTACTTCAGGGACAATGCTATTACTAAAATCAGCGACAAAATCAGCTAATATTTGAGACTTGATTGCAGTCCTAGGCCGATATATTATTTCATGCTCGCTTAATTTTATGGCCTACTTGGCTAATCTTCCTGACAGTTCTTGTTTATGTAGTATGTTTCTTAATGGATACGAGGTCACAACTGTGATTGGATGACATTGGAAGTATGGCCTTAATTTTCTAGATGCCATGATTAGAGATAAGGATAACTTTTCTAGATGTGGACCTCTAGTCAGCATCCAGTAATGTCTTGCTTCCATAATAAAGATGAGATTGTTTACCTTTATTCTCCCTTACCAATACTGCACTTACAGCAATTTCCGAGACAACAAGGTAGACATATAGTCGCTCCCCCTCCTTCGGCTTTGACAGCAACAGAGGTTTTGATAGGTAAGCCTTTAGGTCTTTGAGAGCTTGTTGACATTCTTCAGTCCATTCGAACCGATTTTTCTTTTTGAGAACTACAAAGAATTTAAAACTTTTCTCGGAAGATTTGGAAATAAATCTGCCTAAGGCTGCAATTCTTGAACTTCTTTTTTGTTTATAACTACATCAGGTATTTCTTCTATAGACTTAATTTGATGAGGATTTACCTCTATTCCCCTGTTTGATACAAGGAAACCCAAGAATTTACCCGATTCCACACCAAAAGCTCATTTTTCTGGATTAAGCTTCATATTATACCTGCATAAAATGTCAAAGGTAGTAGAAAGGTGATGGAAATGGTCTTCTACCCGTGTTGATTTTACCAGCATGTCATCAATGTAAACTTCCATTGTTTTTTATAGATCACTAGCCTTTGATATGTGGCTCCANACCAGAATACGCATCTAGAAATCTTAACAATTCATGACCTGCGGTGGCATCAATCATTTGATCTATATGTGGTAATGGGAATGAATCTTTGGGGCATGCTTTGTTTAAGTCAGTATAATATACGCATACTCTCCATTTGCCATTCTTTTTAGGTACTACCACAGTATTAGTTTATGTACCTCTTCGTCAATCACTTGGTTCTTGAATGGTCCTTGCTTTCTTTTCTTCTGC
>MDKI01074123.1:0-11620 GCA_005239505.1 Nicotiana paniculata | reverse complement strand
AATTGCCATAAAATGCCAAACAAATGTAACTTGATCATTTCGAAGAGTTGGTTATGGTTACTTAGGTCGTATTTGATGTTTTGGACAAATATCATATGATCCGGTACCGACTCCATGCCAAGGTGTCCGGCCTGAACCATGGATGGTGATAATACATGCACGACTGGCTGAATTCTAGTTTAATTGCCATAAAATGTAACTTGATCATTTTGAAGCGTTGGTTATGGTTACTTGGGTCGTATTTGATGTCCCGGACAAGTATCATTCTATCCGATACCGGCTCCGTCCCGGAAAAATATCATGCGATCCAGTATCGGCTCCATACCAAGGTGTCCGGCCTGGACCATGGATGGCGATAATACAGGCACGACTGGCGGAATTCCAGTTTAATTCCAATAAAATATAACTTGATCATTTAGAAGCATTGGTTATGGATCCTTGGGTCATATTTGATGTCCCATACAAATATCATGTGATCCGGTACCAGCTCCGTACCAAGGCGTCCGGCCTGAACCATGGATGGTGATAATACAGGCACGACTGGCTGAATTCCAGTTTAATTGCCAAAAAATGTAACTTGAACATTTCGAAGCGTTGGTTATGGTTCCTTGGGTCGTATTTGATGTCCCGGAGAAATATCATGCGATCCGGTACCAGCTTCGTACCAAGGCGTCCGGCCTGGACCATGGCAGGCGATATTATAGGCACGACTAGCGGAATTCTACTTTAATATCCATAAAATGCCAAAAAATGTAACTTGATCATTTTGAAGAGTTGGTTATGGTTACTTGGGTCGTATTTGATTTCCCGGACAAATATCATGCGATCGGGTATCGGCTCCATACCAAGGTGTCCAGCCTGGACCATGGATGGCGATAATATAAGCACGACTGGCGGAATTCCAGTTTAATTTCCATAAAATGTAACTTGATCATTTCTAAGCATTGATTATGGGTCCTTGGATCATATTTGATGTCCCATACAAATATCATGTGATCCGGTACCAGCTCCGTACCAAGGCGTCCGGCCTAGACCATGGCAGGCGATATTACAAGCACGACTAGCTGAATTCCAGTTTCATTGCCATAAAATGCCAAAAATGTAACTTGATCATTTCGAAGAGTTAGTTATGGTTACTTGGGGGTTATTTGATGTCCTAGACCAATATCATGTGATCCGGTACCGGCTCCATACCAAGGTGTCCGGCCTGGACCATAGATGGTGATAATACATGCACGACTAGCGGAATTCCAGTTTAATTGCCATAAAGTGTAACTTGATCATTTCGAAGCTTTGGTTATGGTTCCTTAGGTCATATTTGATGTACCGAACAAATATCTTGCGATGTGGTACCGGCTCCGTACCAAGGCGTCCGGCCTGGACCCTGGCAGGCGATAATACAGGCCAACTAGCAAAATTCCAGTTTAATTGCCATAAAATGCCAAAACATGTAACTTGATCATTTCGAAGCATTGGTTATGGTTCCTTGGGTTATATTTGATTTCCGGACAAATATCATGCGATCCAGAACCGGCTCCGTACCAAGGCGTCCGGCCTGGACCATTGCAGGCGATAATACAGGCACGACTGGCGGATTTCCAGTTTAGTTGCCATAAAATGCCAAAAAATGTAACTTTATCATTTCGAAGCGTTGGTTATGGTTACTTTGTTCGTATTTGATGTCCCGGAGAAATATCATGTGATCCGGTACCGGCTCCGTACCAAGGCGACCGGCCTGGAATATGGCAGGCGATAATACAGGCACGGTTGGCAAAATTCTAGTTTAATTGCAACAAAATTCAAAAAAATATAACTTCATCATTTCAAAGTGTTGGTTATGAATCCTTGGATTGTATTTGATGTCCCGGACAAATATAATGCGATTCGGTACCGGCTACGTACCAAGGCGTCTGGCCTGGATCATGGAAGGCGATAATGCAGGCAGGACTTGGCGGAATTCTTGTTTAATTGCCATAAAATGCCAAAAAATCCTTCCGAAGAGTTTGTTATGGTTTCTTGGGTTATATTTGATTTCCCGGACAAATATCATGCGATCCGGTACTAGATCCATACCAAGGCGTCCGGCATGGACCATGGATGGCGATAATACAGGCACGACTGGCTGAATTCCAGTTTAATTGCCATAAAATGCCAAAAAATGTAACTTGATCATTTCGTAGCATTGGTTATGGTTCCTTGGGTCATATTTGATGTCCCGAACAAATATCATGTGATCCGGTACAGGCTCCGTACCGAGGCGTCCGTCCTGGACCGTGGCAGGCGGTAATATAGGAATGAGTGGCGGAATTCCAATTTAATTTCCATAAAATGCTAAAAATGTAACTTGATCATTTCAAAGTGTTGGTTATGGCTCCTTGGGTAGTATTTGATTTCCCTGAGAAATATCATGCGATCCGGTACCGTCTCGGTAGCAAGGCGTCCGGTCTGGACCATGGCAGGTGATAATACATGCACGATTGGCTGAATTCAAGTTTAATTGCTCTGAAATTCCAACAAATGTAACTTGATCATTTAGAAGCGTTGGATAACGTTCTTTGGGTCGTATTTGATGTCCCAGACAAATATCATGTGATCCAGTACCGGCTCCGTACTAAGGCGTCCGGACTGGACTATGGCAGACGATAATACATGCACGACTGGCGAAATTCAAGTTTAATTGCCATAAAATGCCAAAAATGTAAATTAATCATTTCGAAGCGTTGGTTATGGTTCCTTGTGTCATATTTGATGTCTCGGACAAATATCATGATATTTGGTACCAGCTCCGTACCAAGGATCCGACCTGGACCATGGCAGGCGATAATACAAGCATGACTAGTGGATTTCAAGTTTAATTGCCAAAAAATGCCATAAAATGTAACTTGATCATTTCGAAGTGTTGGTTATGGTTACTTGGGTCATATTTAATATCACGGACAATTTCGTGCGACCCTGTACTGGCTCCGTACCAAGGCGTCCGACCTGGACCATGGCAGGTGATAATACATGCACGATTGTCGGAATTCCAAGTTAATTGCCATAAAATGCCAAAAAATGTAACTTGATCATTTCAGAGCATTGTTTATGGTTATGTGGGTCGTATTTGATGTCCTGCAGAAATATCATGTGATCCGGTACCGGCTCTGCACCAAGGCGTCCTGCCTGGACCATGGCAGGTGATAAAAGAGGCACGACTGACGGAATTCAAGTTTAATTGCCATAAAATGCCAAAAAATGTAACTTGATCATTTCGAAGCGTTGGTTATGGTTCCTTGGGTCGTATTTGATGTCCACGACAAATATCATACAATCCGGTACCGTCCCCGTACCAAGGCGTCCGGCCTGGACCATGGAAGGCGCTAATACAAGCACGACTGGCGGAATTCCAAATTAATTGCCGTAAAATGCCAAAAAATGTAACGTGATCATTCCGAAGCGTTGATTATGCTTCCTTGGGTCATATTTCATATCTAGAAAAATATCATGTGACCCGGTACTGGATCCATACCAAGGCGTCCACCTGTACCATGGCAGGCGATAATACATGCACAACTGTCGGAATTCCAGTTTAATTGCCATAAAATGCCAAAAATATGTAACTTGATCATTTCATAGCATGAGTTATGGATCCGTGGGTCGTATTTGATGTCCTGGAAAAATATCATGTGATCTGGTACCAGCTCTGTACCAAGGCGTCCGGCCTGGACCATGGCAGGCGATAATACATGCACAACTGTCGGAATTCCAGTTTAATTGCCATAAAATGCCAAAAAATATAACTTGATCATTTCGAAGCATTTGTTATGGTTCCTTGGGTCGTATTTGATGTCCAGAACAAATATAATGTGATACGGTACCGGCTCCGTATCAAAGCTTCAGGTCTGGACCATGGCAGGCGCTAATACAGGCACGACTGGCGGAATTCCAGTTTAATTGCCATAAAATGCCAAAAAATGTAACTTGATCATTTCGAAGCGTATGTTATGGTTCCTTGGGTCATATTTAATGTCCCGGACAAATATCATGCGACCCGGTACCGGCTCCATACCAAGGCGTCGCGCCTGGACCATAGCAGGCGATAATACAGGCACGACTGGCAGAATTCCACTATAATTGCCGTAAAATGCCAAAAAATGTAACTTGATCATTTCAAAGCGTTGGTTATGGTTCCTTGGGTCATATTTCATATCCCGGAAAATATCATGCGACCCGGTACCGGCTCCGTACCAAGGCGTCCGGCATGTACCATGGCACACGATAATAAAAGGCACGACTATCGGAATTCCAGTTTAATTTCCATAAAATGCCAAAAATATGTAACTTGATCATTTCAGAGCGTTGGTTACGGTTCCGTGGGTCGTATTTGATGTCCTGGAGAAATATCATGTGAACCGGTACTGGCTACGTACCACGGCGTCTGTCCTGGACCATGGCAGGCGATAATACAGGCACGACTGGCGGAATTCCAGTTTAATTGCCATAAAATGCCAAAAAAATGTAATTTGCTCATTTCGAAGCGTTGGTTATGGTTCCTTGGGTCGTATTTGATGACCTGGATTAATATCATGCTATCCTGTATCGGCTTCATATTAAGGCGTCCGGTCTGGACCGTGGCAGGCGATAATACAGACACGACTTGCGGAATTCCAGTTTAATTGCCATAAAATGCCAAAAAATGTGACCTGGTCATTTCGAAGCGTTAGTTATGGTTCCTTGGCTCGTATTTGATGTTCCGGACAAATATCATGATATCCGGTACCGGCTCCATACCAAGGCGTCCGTCCTGGACCATGGCAAGCGATAATATAGGCACGACTGGCGAAATTCCTGTTTAACTGCCATATATTGCCAAAAAATGTAACTTGATCATTTCGAAGCGTTGGTTATGGTTCCTTGGGTCGTATTTGATGCCCACGAAAAATATCATGCAATCCGGTACTGTCTCCGTACCAAGGCGTCTGGCCTGGACCATGGTAGGTGCTAATATAAGCACGACTGGCGAAATTCCAGTTTAATTGCCATAAAATGCCAAAAAATGTAACTCTATCATTCCGAAGCGTTGGTTATGGTTCCTTGGGTCATATTTCATATCCCGGAAAATATCATGTGAGCCGGTACCGGTTCCGTACCAAGGCGTCCGGCCTGTACCATGGCAGGCGATAATACTTGCACGACTGTCGGAATTCCAGTTTATTTGCCATAAAATGCCAAAAATATGTAACTTGATCATTTCAGAGCGTTAGTTATGGTTCCGTGGGTCGTATTTGATGTCCTGGAAAAATATCATGCGATCCGGTACCAGCTCTATACCAAGGCGTCCGGCCTGGACCATGGCAGGCGATAATAGAGGCACGACTGACGGAATTCCAGTTTAATTGCCATAAAATGCCAAAAAATATAACTTGATCATTTCGAAGCGTTGGTTATGGTTCCTTGGGTCGTATTTGATGTCCAGGACAAATATCATGCGATCCGATACCGGCTCCGTACCAAGGCGTCCGGCCTGGACCATGGCAGGCGCTAATACAGGCACGACTGGCGGAATTCCAGTTTAATTGCCATAAAATGCCAAAAAATGTGACTTGATCATTTCGAAGCGTATGTTATGGTTCCTTGGGTCATATTTAATGTCCCGGACAAATATCATATGACCCGGTACCGGCTCCGTACCAAGACGTCCGGCCTGGACCATAGCAGGCGATAATACAGGCACGACTGGCAGAATTCCACTATAATTGCCGTAAAATGCCAAAAAATTTAACTTGATCATTTCGAAGCGTTGGTTATGGTTCCTTGGGTCATATTTCATATCCCGTACAATATCATGCGACCCGGTACCTGCTCCATACCAAGGCGTCTGGCATGTACCATGGCACACGATAATAAAAGGCACGACTGGCAAAATTCCAGTTTAATTGCCATAAAATGCCAAAAGACGTAATTTGATCATTTTGAAGCGCTGATTATGGTTCCTTGAGTCGTATTTGATGTCCTGGAGAAATATCATGTAATCCGATACAGGCTCCGTACCAAGGCGTCTGGCATGGACCATGGCAGGCGACAATACAGGCACGACTGGCAGAATTGCAGTTTAATTGCCATAAAATGCCAAAAAATGTAACCTGTTCATTTCGAAGCGTTGGTTATGGTTCCTTAGCTCGTATTTGATGTCCCAGACAAATATCATGATATCCGGTACCGGCTCCATACCAAGGCGTTCGGCCTGGACCATGTCAGGCGATAATACAGGCACGACTGGCGGAATTCCAATTTAATTGCCATATAATTCCAAAAAATGTAACTTGATCATTTCAAAGCGTTGGTTATGGTTCCTTGGGTCGTATTTGATGTCCCGGAGAAATATCATGTGATTCGGTACCGACTCCGTACCAAGGCATCCAACCTGGACTATGGCAGGCACTAATAGAGGCACGGCTGGACTATTTTATTTCTCGGACAAATATCATGTGATTCGGTACTGGCTACGTACCAAGGCGTCCGACCTGGACCATAGAAGGCGATAAAATGTAACTTGAATCTTTCGAAGAGTTGGTTATAGTTTCTTGGGTTGTATTTGATGTCCCGGAAAAATATCATTCAATCCGGTACTAGATCCATACCAAGGCGTCCGGCCTGGACCATGGATGGCGAAATTACAGGCACGACTGGCTGAATTCTTGTTTAATTGCCGTAAAATGCAAAAAAATGTAACTTCATCATTTCGTAGCATTGGTTATGATTCCTTGGGTCATATTTGATGTCCCGGACAAGTATCATGCGATTCGGTATTGTCTCCGTACCAAAGCGTCCAGACTGGACCATGGCAGACGATAACACATGCACGACTGGCAGAATTCCAGTTTAATTGCCATAAAATGCCAAATAATGTAACTTGATCATTTCGAAGCGTTGGTTATTGTTCCTTGGTTCGTATTTGATATCCTGGAAAAATATCATGCGATCCGGTACCGGCTCCGTACCAAGGGGTCCGACCTGGACCAAGGCAGGCGATAATACAGGCACGACTGGCGGAATTCCAGTTTAATTGCCATAAAATGCCAGAAAATGTAACTTGATAATTTTGAAGCGTTGGTTATGGTTCCTTGGTTAGAATTTTATGTCTCAGTAAATATCATGAGATTTGGTACCGTCTCCGTACCAAGGAGTCCGACCTGGACCAAGGCGGGCGAAAATACAGGAACGACTGGCGGAATTCAAGTATAATTGCCATAAAATGCTAAAAAATATAACTTGATCATTTTGAAGTGTTGTTTATGGTTCTTTGGGTCGTATTTGATGTCCCGGACAAATATCATGCGACCCAGTACCGGCTCCGTACCAAGGCGTCCGGTCTGGACCATGGCAGGCGATAATACAGGCACGACTGGCGGAATTCCAGTTTAAGTGCCATAAAATGCCAAAAAATGTAACTTGATCATTTCAAAGTATTGGTTATGGTTCCTTGGGTCGTATTTGACATTCCGGAGAAATATGAGGTGATTTGGTACCGGCTCCGTACCAAGGCGTTCAGCCTGGACTATGGCAGGCGATAATATATGCACGATTGACGAAATTCCAGTTTAAATGCCATAAAATGCCAAAAAATGTAACTTGATCATTTCGAAGCGTTGTTTATGGTTCCTTGGGTCGTATTTGATGTCCCGGAGAAATATCATGCGATCCGGTACCGGCTATGTACCAAGGCATCTGGCATGGACTATGGCAGACGATAATACAGGCACGACTGGCGGAATTCCAGATTAATTGCCATAAAATTCCAAAAAATGTAACTTGATCATTTCGAAGCAACAGTTATGGTTACTTGGGTCGTATTTTATGTCCCGGACAAATATTATATGATTCGGTACTGGCTACGTACCAAGGCATCCGGCCTGGAACGTGGCAGGCGATAATACAGGCACGACTTGGCGGAATTCCAGTATAATTGCCATAAAATTCAAAAAAATGTAACTTGATCCTTTCGAAGAGTTGGTTATGGTTTCTTGGCTTGTATTTGATTTCCCGGAAAAATATCATGCGGTCCGGTACCGGCTCCGTACCAACGCATCTCGCCTGGACCATGACAGGCGACAATACAGGCACGACTAGCGGAATTCCAGTTTAATTGCCATAAAATGCCAAAAAATGTAACTTGATCCTTTCGAAGAGTTGGTTATGGTTTCTTGGGTTTTATTTGATGTCTCGGATAAATATCATGCGATCCGGTACCGGATCCTTACCAAGGCGTCCGCCCTGGACCATGGATGGCGATAATACAGGCACGACAGGCTGAATTCCAGTTTAATTGCCATAAAAGGCCAAAAAATGTAACTTGGTCATTTTGTAGCATTGGTTATGGTTCATTTGGTCATATTTGATGTCTCGGACAAATATCATGCGATCCGGTAGCGGCTCCGTACCAAGGCGTCGGGCCTGGACCATGGCAGGCGATAATACAGGCACGACTGACGGAATTCCAGTTTAATTGCCATAAAATGCCAAAAAACGTAACTTGACGATTTTGTAGAGTTTGTTATGGTTCCTTGGGTTGTATTTGATATCTCGAAAAAATATCATGCAATCCGGTACTGGCTCCATACCAAGGCGTCCGGCCTGGACCAAGGATGGCGATAATAGAGGCACGACTGGCGGAATTCTAGTTTAATAGCCATAAAATTCGAAAAATTGTAACTTGATCATTTCGTAGTGTTGGTTATGTTTCCTTGGGTCGTATTTTATGTCCCTGACAAATACCATGCTATCCGGTACCGACTCCGTACCAAGGCTTCCATTTTGGACCATGGTAGGAGATAATACAGGCACGACTGGCGGAATTGCAGTTTAATTTCCATAAAATGCCAAAAATGTAACTGGATCATTGCGAAGCGTTGCTTATGGTTCCTTGGGTCGTATTTGATGTCCCGGAGAAATATCATACGATTCAGTACCAGCTCCTTACCAAGGCGTCCGACATGGACTATGATAGGCGATAATACAAGCATGGCTGGCGGAATTCCAATTTAATTGCCATAAAATACCAAAAAATGTAACTTGATCATTTCGAAGCAATGGTTATGGTTCCTTGGGTCGTATTTGATGTCCCGGAAGAATATCATGTGATTCGGTAACGGATAGGTACCAAGGCGTTTGGCCTGGAACATGGCAGGCGATAATACAGGCACGACTTGGCAGAATTCCAGATTAATTGCCACAAAATTCCAAAAAATGTAACTTTATCCTTTCGAAGAGTTGGTTATGGTTTCATGGGTTGTATTTGATTTCCCGGACGAATATCATGCGGTCCGGTACCGACTCCGTACCAAGGCATCCGACATGGACCATGGCAGGCGATAATACAAGCACGACTGGAAGAATTCCAATTTAATAGCCATAAAATGCCAAAAAATGTAACTTGATCATTTCGAAGCGTTATTTATGGTTCCCTGGGTCGTATTTCATGTCCCGGAGAAATATCATGCAATCCAGTACCGTCTCCATAGCAAGGCGTCCAGCCTGGACCATGGCAGGCGATAATACAGGCACGACTGGCAGAATTCCAGTTTAATTGCCATAAAATGCCAAAAAATGTAATTTGATCATTTCGAAGTGTTGGTTATGTTTCCTTGGGTCGTATTAGATGTCCTGGAGAAAGTTCATGCTATCCGGTACCGGCTCCGTTCCAAGGCGTCCGGTCTGGACCATGGCAGGCCATAATACATGCACGACTAGCGGAATTCCAGTTTAATTACCATAAAATGCAAAAACATTTAACTTGATCATTTCGAAGCGTTGGTTATGGTTCCTTGGGTAGTATTTGATGTCCCGCACAAATATCATGCGACCCGGTACCGGCTCCGTTCGAAGGCGTCCGGTCTGGACCATGGCAGGCCATAATACATGCACGACTAGCGGAATTCCAGTTTAATTGCCATAAAATGCAAAAAATTGTAACTTGATTATTTCGAAGCATTGTTTATGGTTCCTTAGGTCGTATTTGATGTCCCGGAGAAATATCATGTGATTTGGTACCGGCTTCATACCAGGGCGTTCGGCCTGGACTATGGCAGGCGATAATACAGGCACGGCTGGCGGAATTCCAGTTTAATTGCCATAAATTTCCAAAAAATGTAACTTGATCGTTTAGAAGCGTTGGTTATGGTTCCTTGGGTCGCATTTCATGTCCCGGAGAAATATCATGCTATCCGGTACCAGCTCCGTACTAAGGTGTCCGTCCTGGACCATGGCAGGCGATAATACAGGCACGACTGGAGGAATTCCAGTTTAATTGCCATAAAATGCCAAAAAATGTAACTTGATCATTTCGAAGTGTTAGTTATGGTTACTTGGGTCGTATTTGATGTCCCAGACATGTTATCCAGTACCGGCTCCGCACCAAGGCATCCGACCTAGACCATGGCAGGCTATAATAATATCACGACTGGCAGATCTCCAGTTTAATTGCCATAAAATGCCAAAAAATATAAATTGATCATTTCGAAGCGTTGGTTATGGTTCCTTGGGTCATATTTGATGTCCCGGTAAAATATCATGCGATCCGGTACTAGCTTCGTACCAAGGCGTCCGGCCTGGACCATGGCAGCGATAATACATGCACGACTAGCGGAATTCTAGTTTAATTGCCATAAATTGCTAAAAAATGTAACTTGATCATTTCCAAGCGTTGGTTATGGTTCCTTGGGTCGTATTCGATGTCTCGGAGAAATATCATGCCATCCGGTACCGGCTCCATACCAAAGTGTCCGGCCTGGACCATGGCAGGCGATAATATAGGCACGACTGGCAGAATTCTAATTTAATTGCCATAAAATACCAAAAAATGTAACTTCATCGTTTAGAAGCATTGGTTATGGTTACTTGGGTTGCATTTCATGTCCCGGAGAAATATCATGCTATCCGGTACCGGCTCCGTACCAAGGTGTCCGTCCTGGACCATGGCAGGCGATAATACAGCACAACTAGAGGAATTCCAGTTTAATTTCCATAAAATGCCAAAAAATGCAACTTGATCATTTCGAAGCGTTAGTTATGGTTACTTGGGTCGTATTTGATGTCCCACACATGTTATCCGGTACCGGCTCCGTACCAAGGTGTCCGGCCTAGACCATGGCAGGCTATAATACAGGCACGACTGGCGGAATTCCAGTTTAATTGCCATAAAATGCCAAAAAATATAAATTGATCATTTCGAAGTGTTGGTTACGGTTCGTGGGCCACATTTGATGTCCCAGTCAAATATCATGCGATCCGGTACTAGCTTCATACCAAGGCGTCCGGCCTGGACCATGGCAGGCGATAATACATGCACGACTTGCGGAATTCTAGTTTAATTGCCATAAATTGCCAAAAATGGTAACTTGATCATTTCCAAGCGTTGGTTATGGTTCCTTGGGTCGTATTTGATGTCCCGGAAAAATATCATGCGATCCGGTACTAGCTTCATACCAAGGCGTCCGGCCTGGACCATTGTAGGCGATAATATAGGCACGACTAGCGAAATTCCAGTTTAATTGCCATAAAATGCCAAAAAATTTAATTCGATCATTTCAAAGCATTGGTTATGGTTCCTTGGGTCGTATTTGATGTCCCGGAGAAATATCAT
>ML302568.1:0-28604 GCA_005239505.1 Nicotiana paniculata | reverse complement strand
CCCCTCAAAATGATAAATTTTAGAACATGACATAAGGTAAGCCATACACTTGTAAGATCTAACCAAGTAGAATATAGACATTTAACTTACTGAATCTAGTCTAAGTCCTATGAAGCTACCTAGGTAGATTATAGGGGGTGCTTAACACCTTCTCCTTAGAATAACAAGAACCCTTACCTAAATCTCGCTGATTAGCAGACTAATAGGATCATGATTAACAAATTGAATAGGTACCCTAGTATCCTTTAAATATTAGGAGGCGACTCTCTTTTATCGTCAACAAGAAAATCACTAGTTGAATTTTTTTTTGACTCGTGCAAAATAGAGTGCAACAACATGGAAAAGCTGCTGGGGATTAAAACTTGGGTTCAACCTTAGCAGACTTAGTCTAGATCTGGATCATTGCAATGTTTGTTTATATGCTATTTTAGCTTTGCCTGGTTTTTGCAAATATGTGCTTATCTGCTTTACTTATTCAATATGTACTTATCTGCCTGCTTTGATGTTATTACTGTAATGCCAGTATCTGTTACCACTTTTTATACAGTGTCATCACATTCTTTCCTATCGAGTCTTGGCCATACATTATCATACACAATGGCATGCGAGTGTTGTCTTTCCACCCCTCCGAAACTTCTTTAATAAATTCTTTAGTCTCAGAGAATGGCTTTGGAAAGTCAATTGACATAACATCTTGCAGTATTCAGTCCAACTCAAAGAATTAAGAAGCACTATACTCTAGAAAATATAGGTCATGTTGCATAAACCTTAGGTGAGTCGATACCTGACATCGACACATAATTAGGAGAGCCACCTTAATGTGAACGGGCTATGCACCCAACGACATGTCTTCTGTGGAAAGACGAAACAATCCCTCCTTCAGAATGTAAATCAACCATAACATCCCTAAAATCGGTATGATCATGGGAGCACCGCACAAGCTGAAACAATGGTGGAGAAATATTTGCCGAGATCATGTAGATGAGATTAGAATGCCGTTATGAGCATTGACTGCCTTCTTGAATGTCCAGGCTTACAAGATTCTCACCAAGGTGTTGCTAGAATTTTGGGATCCAGCCAAAGTGGTTTTCAAGTTCGTAGACTTTGAATTAGTGCCAACACTGGAGGAAGTCACCAGCTTCACAAAGCCACCATTCAGTGGGAGAAAGTCAGTACTGCCGGTTACTATGCCTAGCCACAGATTCCTCGATGCCTTGGGTTTAGTAGGAACTAGTAATATGAGGAACATTGAAGACGATTGGGTGATCTTAGACAAATTATTTGACAGGTTTGGACATCGACATAGCTACGAGTAGAACATGGGGAAATTTCAGTGTGATCAAGTGATGCGTGGCTAGAATTCATGGTTTAACACGTTATATGCCTTACATTTTATGTGCGTTAATGATAAAAATACACTTTTTATGTGCATAATGGAGTCTATTTCATGTGTAGGTGCATTGGAGATGGAAACGGAGCTAAATGGATGCATGAACAACGAAAATACGCTCAAGAGTCGAAAAGGAGTGACCCGGGATATAGCCGGGCATTTTGGACTTAAAACCAGGCCAACTCGGGCGTTAGTGGGGCGTTTGGCCCCTAAAGTCAGGCCTACCCGGGCGTTTGGCCCCTAAAGCCAGGGTCAGCCTGGCGTTAGTGGGGCGTTAGACCCATAAAACCAGGTCTGCCCTGGCGATAAGGGGGCGTTTGGGTCTTAACGCCTGGGTCCCTGTCCGGTCAATTCCGAGTTTTAACGGTTTTAAGTGTTTTCCGGTTGGAATAAAAGCCTCCTACACGGCTAGGGTTTATCCTCAACATATAAATGGACCCAACAAAAACACATCTTGAAGAGGGGAAAGCCATTGAAGTGAAGAAAAACATGTGGATTACTACTCAGTGAAGCAAACATTGATTTTTATAGCTCTTATTTATTTTTTTGTAGTTCAATTATGCAAGTTATTTTAAAATTGATTCTTATGAATATGAGCTGCTAATTTTTCTTAATATAGGGTTTTGGTGGAACCCATTGGGGTATAAACTTATTGTGATATTAATATAGTTTTGATTGGTTGATTAATCTCTATTTGTTCAACTACGTTCTTGTTGTAGTTGATTGAAGGGCCCTCAATTAGCTGTTCCTATTTATTATGTATCTACTTGAGAGAGAGTGCATATTTAGGTAGTTGTTTGAACAACATCACTCCCGGAGTATAGACGAAAGTCATAACCGAGGGTTTAGAAGTTGGATTAGAGATAACGATACCTCGGGTGCAATCTAAAGTGAACTGTAATGCAATCTAGCTAGCGTAACTTGAGAGAGTGCGTCTAGTAAATTATCATAATTACTTGAGAGAGATTTATGGTAGATAGAGTGTTCATGATTGATAGAGACAACTAATCAAACTATAGGAAGTATCCGAGAAGGAAGTTCACCAACGGGGGAAACCATAGCCCTAGACCTTTATCATAATGGTTTACAACACATTGTTAGTAATTGTTAGTTATTATTATTGTCAGTAGAATTAGTAAAACATCACCAATTTATATTACAAAGTCTTGAGAGAATTGATTGAGTAAAAGTTGAGTATTCTAAAGCCTTGATTGATACGTAAATTCCCTGTGGGGTCGACTCTGGTCATAATACCCCGAATTATATTTGCAACACCCGCTTAGTCTTTTATAAGACATGGTTGAGCGTGATCAAATTTTGGCGCCGTTGTCGGGGAATTAACGGTATTATCAATTGAGTTGGAAGAAATACAAAATTCTGAAATATAGTCAATTTTCTTTAAATTTTCGTTTTTACATTGAAAGTTTAACGTTTGCTAACGTGTTGCAGGTGCATGCCTAGAAACTCATTGAGGACTGGTGAAGTAGTTAAAGCCTTATCAGACCCCGAGAAAGTTTTCAAGGCCCTAAACCGGACCAACAGGAAAAGCAAACATCAACCACAAATTGAAACCAACATGGAAGATCCACACAACCGGAAAAATAATGGGGATGTTGTGGTAGACCCAGTCGCTCAAATAGGGGCAGAGGATCCCTTATATGACTAGGCACAACCCACAATTGAGAATTTGGCCACTGCGATACTGGTCCCTCAGATACAGGCCGAGTCCTTCCAGATAACAAAGAATATGTTGCAGTCATTGCAGAATAAGGGACTATTCTCAGGATCATACATCGAGACCCCCAGCAGCATTTGAAAAACTTCCTGTCAATTTGCAAAACTCAGAGGCAGCCTAACATCACTCAGGAGTCAATAAAACTATTATTGTTTCCATTCTCAGTGACTGGCGCTGCTCAGACTTGGCTAAACTCTCTCCCCATCAATTCCATTACCACATGGAAGGAGTTAGTCAAACATTTCGTGAAGAAGTTTCATCCACCCAACAAGACTGCTCAACAAATTGATCAAATCTTGACCTTTAGACAGAAACCAGTTGAAACACTGCAAGAGACGTGGGAGCGATTTAAGGGGATGTTGGTTATCTGTCCACATCATGGTATTCCAGAGCAAATGTTGGGTCATCATTTTTATATGGGTTTGGCTGATACTGTTAAAGCAAATGTTGATGCTTCGGTTGGTGGAGCATTCTTGAGCAAAACGTGGAGAAAGAGCCAAATCTTACTTGATAAAATGGTATAGAATTTAGGATGGACAACAAAGAATGCACCCATTACTCCTGTAGTTCACTCAGTGCCATTCGATCCATCTAATACTATTGCAGAGAATGTGGCCACCTTGATAACACAGATGAGTATACTTACTAAGAAGGTGGAAGAATCAGGACAAAAACAGAAAGTACACATCGTAGACACAACCAATGGGGGCTTATGCACATCTTGCATTAGTCAACCACTTGGTAATCCCTGGAATGCAGAATGTCATCACCCTCCTTATCCAGAAAATATAAATTATGTGTCGAATTATGGAAGCCAGAGACAAGGGGGGAAGAACTGGGTTCAGCAAGTTCAACCATATAGAACACCCCACCAACAACAGAACAATAGAAATATGGGTGTCGGGGGACAACAAGGTAATGCAACACTGTATCAGAGGCGACAAGGTTATAACCATCGGAATCGACAACAAGCATACTACCATCCTCAGCATCAACAGAGGGGAACACAAGAAGATGGGTTTTCCAGGTTAGAAGCTATGATGCAGCAGGTTATTGGGTCAAATGCCAAAATCAGTGAGAGAGTAGATGTACATGATGCAGCTATTAAAAATATTGAAGTACAGTTGGGCCAGATATCTATGGCAGTGAACAATCGTCCTCCTGGAACTTTACCTGCTGATACTCTAGTAAATCCTATGGACCAGGGTCCAAGGCAGCTGATGGCAGTGACTCTCCGCAGTGGCAGAGACTTAAACTTGGAACTGGAGAGATCTCGTGAAAGCAGACATGCCGAGACACTGGTACCCATACCGATAATGATTCAACAAACTAGACCAAGGTAACAGTGCAATCCACTGAAGGAGAACCTAGTGGACAGAGTGAGACTGAAAAAGAAGTGGAGATAGCCCAGAAGCCGGTAATTGAGGTGGTGGTTGAGAAAGAAAAGTCCCAAATTACTGGGAAAAAGAGGTTGCCAGCTCCACTCCCTCAGAGGCTGGCCAAATACCAAAAGGATGAACAGTACAAAAAGTTCTTGGACATGCTAAAGCAAATACATGTAAATATCCCATTGATTGATGCGTTGAAGGAAATGCCTGGTTACGCTAAAATGATGAAGGACTTGATGTCCAGAAAAGTTGACTTCCAAGATCTGGCTACTGTCACCCTTACTCAGACTTGTAGTGCGGTGGTGACGCGCCCTATTGCTGAAAAGTTGTCTGACCCAGGGAGTTTTACAATTCCTTGTACCATTGGCAACGTAGCTTTCACCAAAGCTCTTTGTGACTTGAGGGCCAGCATTAATCTGATGTCGCTGGCCATATATAAAAGACTGGGGATTGGTAGAGCCAGGCCCACCTCCATGCTGCTGCAACTTGCTGATAGGACGGTGAAGAGCCGTCGGGTATTCTTGATGATGTATTGGTGCAAGTGTGGAAGTTTGTATTTCCTGTTGATTTTGTGATATTAGACTGGATGAGGAAATTCCCATAATCTTGGGAAGGCCATTTTTGGCCACAGGCAGAGATCTTATCGATTGTGAGACTAAGAACTTAAGATGAGGCTCAATGATGAAGAAATCACGTTCAACGTGCAGAATTCTATGAGGCGACCTAGTGAGTTCGCCTAATGCTCTCTTATTGATGTTGTGAATGTGATCTCAGAAAAAGATTATGCATCCCTGACTGTTGGGGACCCTTTGGATGAATGTTTGATGAATTTAGATGACATGAACGGTGAAGAACTGGCAGATTGGGTGTTAGCATTTGAGAAAAAAGGGGTATGGCCAAAGGCTCTCAAGTTTGAGTCACTATACGTAGAGGAAAGGAATAGCCCGCCGGCCAGGCCATCTATTTATGAACCACCCAGGTTGGAACTGAAATCACAGGATGCTGATGTGGTAGAAAAGATACTAGAGTTAACCAAGGACATCGATAATACATACTTTGTTGAATCTAGTGTCATTATTGTTGAGGATGTTGGTACACACTCAAATCATTTTTTCACATTGTGTTTGGATGATGATATGCAAATAGAGTTATCCGAACCACCTGAGGAGTTGAGGGATAAATAACAAGATGCCTACATTCTGGAATTCTTCTTGGTAGAAAGTAGGGAGTACACATTTCGTCGAAAGGCCAAGAAGCGCAGATTACTACATTGTTTTATTGGGCCAGGCAGATTTGTTCCACCACCCCAGGAGCATGATCATAGAGCATATTCAAAACTTGGGATCCAATTCATAAGTTCAAAGTGGAGGCATAAAGTGATTCAAGCGGATGCTCGAAGGAGCAGGGGAAGCAAAACTAATGGAAAGGATGGCGAAGCTACTTGGATCAGGGAGTTTCTTGCACCTTACTTTTATTTCTTACTTTGTCTATATGTGATGCACTGAGGACACTGCATGATTTAAGTGTGGGGTGTTGTACATATTTGTTATGATTTGTTGTGTTTAGTGTGCTTTCTTGTTAGTAGTTTTAGCTTTTCTTGTTGGTAAGTTTTTTTCTTTAAAGTAGAACAAAGCAGAAAAATTTAATTAGAAATATGTGGACTCTTCCTAACGATGGATTTCCTAGACAGTTTTCTTGAAGGAAGTAAGTCTAAGAAAAATACCAAAAAGATTTTTTTGTTTTAGGTAGTGTAGTAATTCCCGCTTGGTTTTTCTTTGGACCACGGTTCTTTTCCAAGGGTTTTAAATTTAACCGGGTTTAGGTAGTTTTTAATTTTTAAGAGTAGGAATCACATGGTGAATGGTTTAATAGTAGAAATATCTCTAAACGTGCTAATGCCTTGAGAATAGTCAGTACTTTGGTTGTGACGCTTAAGCTCAATTTTTTTGACTCTAGGATAAATACCTTAAATCAGGAATTCTTAAGATTTGCTTAACTGCTTTGACTGGAGTGCCGTGATAGATCCAGTTATGAGTGAGTTATGTGCCAAGTGTGTGTGAGGTTTGTATGCTATTCTGTGCATTGCATTTGATGTGTAGAACTTGCCCCGAGTGTGTGCAAAGCGAAATATAAGTTTTGTTCAGTCTTGGAAGTGATATAGGCATTTCTTTGTTGAGCCAGCTATATATATTTTACCCACCTAATTGTTATGTATCATAGTTTACCCCTTTGAGCCTATAATCTTATTTCTTTGGCAACCACATTACAAGCCATACCCCTTTGTTTGAATCGGTCATATAGTTCAACCTTGTCACCTCTCGTAAGCACTGAAAAGTGATGAAATATGGAAAAGTTAAAGTGTAGGGTGGTAGGTTAATTTTTGAGGGGAATAATTGAAATAAGGAGAAAGGTGCACTGTTTGAAAAAGTAAGAGTCACTTGAGAAAAAGAAAAAAAAAATAAAAATAAAATAAACAGTTGTATTGTTGTGAAAGAAAAATATATGTGGTGACTCTTAATGTAATTGTGCTTAAAGAAGTGTTGGGTAATAACATTCATGTGAAGGTGGAGTTGGTTTAATATAAGTTTGAGGTTGAATGCGAAAGTATATGTATTAATGTTCTTAGGGAGGTGTAGTCACTCTTATATTCAAATGTATCCTACCCGTCCCGCAGCCTACATTACAACCAAACAAAGTCCTACTTGATCTTAGACTGAATGAGCTCGATTAGTAGAGTAGTACACTACAGGAAAGCCTATGGTGCATATTTTGTGGCATATGAATATTATTTCTAAGAGTGAGTTAATTCTTTCTATCTTGAGTTCCTAAGTGTTCTTAAATTTCATTGTGTGTGGAAATAGCTCTTTGATTTGGTGAGGGTGCATGATTCCTGAAGGAAAGGTAATGTTGTTGACCTCTATGTTAGAGTAGTTAGTGAATTGTGAATAAAGCATGGTATTTGTGAGTCAATTATTGAGGCTAGGATGTCACACCTTTGTTCTTAAACTGTTTTAAAAATTCTTGGTATAACGTGCTAAGGGATGTGCTTAATAAGTTGTGTACATGAGTGTAGTTTGATTGCTCAAGGACGAGCAAATGTTTAAGTGTGAGGTATGAAAATTGGGAGAGTCTCGGTCTCATAGCTTTATCCTTGGCATTTCTAGGACTACTGGTTTTCCCACAGCGGAAAGGATGAATCAACATCAACTTACTTCCTGTGGTCTTGCTAATGTTCCGGGGTAATCTTCAAGTCACCTTGGTGCCCATGATATTGGTGGAAATACTCTAAGTATTGTCTGCCTGTCCCAGAGGGCACGATTTCTTCTAGGGTTGCAACTTGTTACTCCAAATATGGGCCACCGAACATTTGTTCAAAAGAGAGGCCACTATCGGTTTATTTATGGGTGTCAACAATATGATCCGAAGTCATAACGAGAGAATGAGGCATTGGGTCTCACCGCATAGACAGGAGGAATGAATAGAAGTGATGACTCAGCTAAGTGGAGAATGGATAAACTAGAACCTTTTGTAGTTGAGCAGCATCGCGATTCTAAGGACCCCAAGAAGTATTTCATAGAGATAATCAGAGTTGAAGGCATTCAACCATATGTACCTCTATGAGTTCTCAGGTAGTATGGTCTGATATAGGATGTACCCCTCTGGTCAAGAACAACTTTACGAAGATGACTACAATGGGAAAATCTCAATCGCAAAAGTAAGGAAACTACAAGATGAGTGGAATGACCTAATCATGATGCTGATGGGTCAGAACTCATGGTGTAATCCAAAATACATTGTTGGATCAATGAAAAGGGTGAGCTGGCTCGACTAAGCAGAGAAAGAGTGGCCGGGTTAGAAGATGCAGCAGTAGCCTTACAGATATATAACGAGATCTTACATAGTTATCTTATTACTACCTGCATGCATCGGTAAGTGGTTCAAGGATCAGTTCACCATATTCTACCACCTCTAGAGAATGATGATCGATTGGTCGAGTATACAAATTGAATCTGAGAGATAACCAAAAAAGGATCTTGAAGAAGATCCCAAATACAACAATGATGAGGACAAAGATGACTTTGAGGAAGACGCTGAAGAAGAACTTGAGGAAAAATATTTGGGAGATGATTCGGGGGATGGCTACTAGTGGCTGTTTGATTTTCCCTTTTATCTTGTACCCCTTTCATTTCACTAAGGTAAATCCTGTAAGATCATGTAATTTTGCGGATGTTGGAAAACAATATCGTAATCACCGCTCCCACCTTTTACAATCCAAATATTATTAATAAAAAAATACCAATGTTTGATCTAGATCTAAACGTGTCAAAATTTGATTGTTTGTCAAATATTCGCGACATAGGCCTACCTCCCGCAAAGGGAGGTCCCTCGCACATTGGGAACATGCTTATTTGAACACGTGAACTAACTGCTTTATGTGCTCATATTTTTGCAAATGCTAAAACTAACTTTTGTTTTTCTTTTCTTTTCTTTTCTTACATTACTTTATTATCATTATTTCCCGAAATAGAGGTTGGTTTGTGTTGACTCGAAAAATTGGATGAACCACCATACAACCGGAGATCAAAAAAGAAGATGCCTGCCACTGATGAACCGACCGGACACACTTTGGTGATAACTGATAACCTGGGGCAATCAAAGAAAATAATGATACTCAGAACGACGAACATGTTGCTAGGATGGCACAAGATATGGAATCATTAAGAGAGGAGGTACAACATATTGGGGAACTAGTGCATCCCGCTGTGACGACCCTCCCACAACCACCCCGTTTCCCATCACTACACTCGATCCCCGATCACTTTCCTTCAACTATATACCTAGAAAAAAATATCCCAACTAGAGCCACTACAACCCAGATTATACCCNCGCAAACCCACAAAATCCTCATATACATACCCCTTATGTACAAAATTATGTTCAGACAGCGCAAACCCCACTGGTCATTACCAACACAGTTCATAGCCCTCCTCATGACGGCGTCACCTTTGTCAACAATAAAAAAACCAGCATATACCTAAGGCATATACCACTACACACGAGTGATATGTTCCACCACTATCTGCCGCTTCAGAACCCACCTTCACAGTGCCTGTCATGGTCACGTTGCCTTATGAAATTTATCAATATGCAGAAAAGGAGAGGGAAGCAAAGTACAAAGAAAAAGAGTCAGTATCCGAACATTTGCATGTTTTGAGAAAACAAATGAAGAACCCTCAGGTTGCTCGAGGGAGCGAGATCCTGGATTACGAAGATTTGTTCTTACACCCTGATGTGGACATGCCAGTGGGGTATAAGCCTCCGAAATTCATGTTTGATAGGGCAGGTGATCCCCATCCACACGTAAGGGCCTACTCCGACAAGCTGGTTGGAGTAAGAAGGAATGAGAAGTTGAGGATGAAGTTATTTATAAGAAATTTGATAAGAGAGGCACTCACTTGGTACACTCGCCAAGACCCCAAAAAATGGAGAGAATGACAAGATATGGTAGAAGACATCATGAACCTTTTCTGGTTCAACACAAAATTACTCCAAACAGGTTCACCCTGGTGAATTTGCCAAAAAGCCATCAAAATCATTTCAAGAGTATGCACGCTGATGGAGGTCAAAGGCTGCCAGAGCCTAACCCCAGTTAGATGACAATGAGCTGACCAAATACTTCATCAGGGCCGATGAGCGAATTTAATTTGAAAAAAAGATGGGAATGTTAGGGCATAATTTATTCGAACTTCTTAAGATATGAGTATTTTTGGAGGAAGGCATCATGTCCGACAAGATACCACCCATGGTCGCGTTGCAAGAAACCAGCAAAGCAATTCAGTCCAGTTCGATAAGTAGTGTAAACAAGAACATGCAAAAAATATCAACAATTTGACGAGCACAAAACACACACTTAAATATGCTCGCTAGTTGATTATAGTATAATATAATATTGTATCCACAAGGATTAGATTTAAACAATGCTCTTGAAGTTTCTAGCTTGATTTCTATCAAAGATGATTAACAATTGAGATATGATTAATATTTAAAATTAACTAAGAAGCTAAAGTTATTGACTATCTATCGAGAAAAGTATAAATCAAAGAAGGTTATCAATGGGAGAAAATATGGTTTTGATAGGATAGGTGCAAGATAATTGTTTGGGATCTAACTCTAGATAATTCACTTCTAATGTTCAAGTGAGTCTTTCGAATTCATTCAACTATTAGTCCAAACGTTTAGTAAAAACTCCTCTCTCGATTAAGTCCCAACCTCACAAGATGAACCAATTTAAGGTACGTGAAGATATGCAAGAATTCGCATTGAATTGGTCTTTAGGAGAACCACTCTCGATTATCCTCCTAACTAGATTTAATCAATTATTAAACTAGCCTCTATCGATTACTATGAAGAATTAATGAACTCAACCAACAATATACTACAAAGATATCACAATTTATGCCTCTCTCAATTACATGAACAAGTGAATGTAGATGCAACAATTAAATCATCCAAAATAATTCAATACATAAAACTAGAGTTATAATCCACAAACAAATATCAATACACCAAATCCATCAAAATCTAAAGGGAACTATTCCATAGACATGGAGAAATTCATCACGAATGTGTCTAAAGTATATGAAACATAAAATGATCCAAACTCGGGTCTTGGGTGAGGAATGAATTATGAATTCCTTGTGCTTTTTCTCCTCCAAATCCTCCTTAGCCTTGTCTAAATTATGTCAAAAGTTCATAAAATAACTTTTTCCATTTATTTATACCAAGTAGGGTCGGGCCCAGTCGAAATCACATTTTCCTAGCCGAAATAGGACATTTACTCTGTCAAAATTACACAAGTGCACCACATAGGGAGATGCGCCGTGCGGGGAATTAGTGGACATTTTTGGAGAGCTCAACAATTGATAAGAAACAGAAATTGGGCAGCCGTGGCGCCCTGCGCGTCGGAGCAGTTTTCTCAGAGGACATATCAAACTTCGAATTTTGATGTCCAGACTTGGTCCTCGACCCCCGAACACGATCCCGGCTTAATCCCTATGGATTTTACTCATACTTCAAAGGTCAAAATAGTTGGAATTAGCTCCACAACATCTACATAACTCAGATTCAATCCTACAAGGCATAAAATACACAATAAATGCAAAACACTACCAATTAAATCTCAAAACAAGTAAAGTGCAGTGAATTAGAGTGCAATAAACGACTAAAATACGATATTATAGCCTACCATTCCACACTTAAACCATTGATCGTCCTTTAGAAATCAAACTACACTTCACATAGAACACGACATTTTCAACAACTCTCATAACTCATTTCACCAAGAATATTTAAAACAGATTAAGCACAATACCATAACATCCTCGCCTCAAGATTTGACTCAAAAGCACCATGCATTTTTTTCTATAACCAGCTCACTTACACTAACACAGAGGTCAAACAATTACCTTTCCTTCGTGAATCAAGTGGCCTTTCATAACAATAGAGAGTAGTTCCACACATAATAACATTTAAGAACAATTAGGAACTCAAGATAGAAATAATTCACTCACTCTCAAAAACAACATTCATGTGCCACGAAAGATGACCCATAGGCTTGCCCGTAGTGTACTACTCAACTAAATGAGCTCATTCAGTCAAATATAGAGTAGGAATTTGTTTGGTTGTAATGTAGGTTGTAGGATAGGCCAGATACATTTAGATATAGTGACTACACCTCACTAAGCACTTTAATATATACACTTAACCATTCAAACCCCCACACCTATGCCAAAACATTACTCCACCTTCACATCAATATACATCAACTCCCAATTTCTTTAAGCACAATTACATCAAGAGTACCACTATCAAGGAATATTTTCACAATCATACAACTATTTTTTCTTGTTCAATTCAAGTGGCTCTTCCTTTTCCTAAACAGTGCACCTTTCTCATTATTTCACTAGTTCCACTCAAAAGCCAAACCAACCACCCCACACTTCAATTTTTACAAAAGTTCATAACAAACTCAAGTGCTCACGAAAGGTAAAGGGTTCAAATAGACGGTCAATTCAAAATGTATAAGGCTTTTAATGTGGTTGCCAAAGAAACAAGATTACATACTCAAAGGGGTTAACTAAGATACATAACAATTAGGTGGGTAAAAGCATATAACTAGCTCAACAAAGAAACACCTATTTCACTTCCAAGACTGAATAAAACTACTATTTCGCTTTGCAAACACACTTTGCAAGTTCAAGACATCAAATGCAATGCACATAATAACACAAAACCTTACACACACGTGGCACATAACACACTCAGGATCGTACTATCAAGACACTCTAGTTAAAGCAATGAAGCTAAGTTAAGATCATACAATTTAAGGTACTTATGCAAGAGTAAAAATTTGAGCCTAAGCGTCACAACTAAAGCACTTACTATCCTCACGGCATAATAAAGTCAAGAGATATTGCATTGACTTCAAATCATAGCACAATGTTTCCTACTCCAAAAAGGATTAACTATGCCCGAAACAAATAAAAACCCTTAGAAAAGAACCACTACACAAAGAAAATCCAAGGAGGACTTGTTACACTACCTAACAAAAGAAAATCTTTTTATCTATTATCTTTGACTTTAATCCCTCAAAAAACATGTCGATGACATCCATCGTCGGGAAAGACCGAAAATTTTAAAATCCTTATGGTTTTTTTCAATTGTTTCTATCTCTAACTACTAAGACTAAGCAAAAAGGAACTAATATACATACAAAAATACATACAAATATCCCCCACACCAGACTTTAGTTTTTGCATGTCCCCATGACACACAATTAAAAAGCATAAGGTAAAAGTACTTCCCTGAACATCTAGTCGGGGTCTGAGTCGATGTCGGGCTCCATTCCTCACCTCCGAACTAATGCACACATCCATGCAGACAACTTTTTCTCCGCCTTCTTGTGGTACAACTCACACTTATGTTTTTCTCTCACTACATCGTTCTCTTTTGAGCCCTTCACTTTCCACTCAACACTTGCAGCTGGTTTTTTTTTTGTGCCTCATTTGCTACATTCCTCTCAAAAGTCACAGTCTCCTCACCCACTCTAAGAATGAGTTTTCTCTCGTGTATATATAATATAGCTCTACCCGTTTCTATGAATGGTCTTCCTAGGATTAAGGGGACCTCCTTTTTCCCTCCATGTTTACCACTATAAAATCTACAGGAAATGCGAATTAATCCAACCGAACTAACACATCTTCCACTATCCTATTGGGTATAATAGTCATTTGGTCAGGAATCTGCAAGTGGGTACAGATAGAGGCGTTAAATTAATAGATAGAGGCGTTAAATTAATTGAGGCACCTGAATCACATAAAGATTTATTAAAATTAATAGTTGCTACAGATCAACGTATAGTAAAACTCCCTGGATCTCCACACTTTTGCAATATCACGTTGCAATGCTATGTGAGCTTGACCACTGAGGTTTCCTCTATCTTCCTCTTCTTGGTAAGGATCTCTTTCAAGATTTTCCATAAGCTGGCATCTATGAGAGAATTTATGTGAATGGTAAGTTTACATGAACCTATTTTAGCACATCTAGAAATCTCCCAAACTGCTTGTCTAGATTTTCCCTACTTTGGTTTTGAGGGAAAGGTAGAGCAAGCATATTCCTACTCTCCTCAAGGTCTTCATTTCTCGAAATTTCTTCCTTCTTCTTCTTCTCCGCTTACATCTGACCATTCTTCTTCTTCTCAACATCACTTTTCCGCTGCTCCCCACTTTCTTTTCCAAGTCTTACCTCTTTTTGAATTGGGATGAGATCTTTCAACACTTTCCGACTTTTCAAAGTTACATCATTCACCATTTCTTTGGGTTTTCTTTCAGTATCAACGAGGAGAGTTCCTGGAATCCTCTCAGACAATAGAGTGGCTAGTTGCCTAACCTGTCTTTGCAGGTTCAAAAACCCGTGCCTAGTTATTTGATAGCAGAGCTATGAGCTTCTAGTCTCTCATCAGTTTTGATAATAAAAGCATTCATTAGATCTTCCATGCAAGACTAAGTGAGCTGTTGAGGCTGATATTGCTGCCTCTATTGATTCATAAAACTAGGAGCTCCTTGTCCCTGGATTCTGGGGTTGTTTTATTGCCATGCATTTGCAGGACCCCCAGGTGAACTCCATGAAAAATCGGGGTGCCTCTGACCCATTACATTATAATTTCCCAAAACATTCACTCCCTCAATTGATTCTTGACACTCATGAGTATGGTGTCCTCTTCCACATATATCACAAGCTGCATAAGGTTCACTCTCTATTGTGGCTAAGGTCAACATTTACATTTCTTTGGCCATACATCAAGTTGTACCTGCACAGATGTAGTAACATCACCTTGGTGAACACTATTTGATCTTCTTCTGTCAGCACTCTCAAAGGGCCACTAATTAGCATCTTCAGATAACTCATCAAGAATTGTAACTATCTCCTCTGGAGTCTTCTTCATCAAATGGCTTCCTGCATTGCTCAATGCTCTATGCGAGGCTGGTGTCAATCCTTCCCAAAAGTCCTGGAGTTGCATCCAGAGTACAATTCCGGTATGTTGACAATTTCTCACTATCTCCTTAAACCTCTCCCATGCTTCAAACACAGTTTCAGCCTCTTTCTGGAAGAATTTATGGATTTCTCTTCTAATCTTGCTCGTCTTAGATGAGAGGGAAATATTTATCAAAGAATTTTATGGTCATCTCCTCCCAAGTTCTAATCGTTCCACTGGGCAGGCTTCAAAGCCATTCCTTAGCATCATCTTTCAGTGAAAAGGGGAATGCCCTTAAGTACATTTCAACTTGTGACACCCCATTGTATTGGAAAGTGTTCATAATCTCCTCTAAGTCCATTAGATGAGTGTTTGGATTTTCGTTTGGCTTCACTCTGAAGACATAGCAATTCTGAAGGGTTTGAAGCAACCCTAGCTAAAACTCAAAATTGTTAGGTACAATTGGAGGTGGTCTAACACTTGATAAGCCTTGATTGTAGACCGGTCTATCATAATCTCCAAGTGGTATACTAAGCTTGGGAGCTATATTTCTAAACTTGTCTGCAACCAAGGGTTAATTTTGAGCAATACTCCGGTCCCTCTCTTCTTCACAGATAATATGTGCATCTCTAATTTCTACTTCCTCAGGATCTCGTGCAGCTTTTTCTCATTGTTAGGCTGCCTCTCCTGCAGCCAAATATACATTATCATCATCGGCTCTAGCCATAGTTTCTTTGGTTGAGGATTGTCCAACCTTTTCTAAATTCTCGGTGAGATTTCTTTTTTTCCTCAGCTTTCGCAAATATTTTTCTAACTCGGACTCGTATGGTTGCACTTCTTTCTTGGAGGCTCAAGTCATGCATCAGCATAAACCAGTAACTTGTGCACCGTCAAAGAGCACCAACTGTAAAAAGGGAAAAATAAAAGAAAAAGAAAAAAACTCCCAAATTAGCACTACAAACCATTTCAAACACTATTGATTATAAATCCCCGGCAACGATGCCAAAATTTAACGAGAGCAAAACATACACTTAATTATGTTTGCTAGTCGAATATAATATAATATAATATCGTATCCGCATGGATTGAATTTAAACAACGCTCTTGTAGTTTCTAGCTTGACTGCTATCCAAGATGAGCAACAATTGAGATGTCTATTATTAATGTCTAAGCTTAACTAAGAAGCTAAAGCTAGTGATTAAACCAGCCGGCTCCGGACTGAAAAGACCTAACGGACTAATCCCTTATCTAGGATCGTAGATGCTAATGACTATCGAGACAAATATTAAGCAAAGAAGGTTATCGGTTGGAGAAAATAACGTTTTGATAGGATAGGTGCATGATAATTGTTTGGGATCTAACTCTAGATAATTCACTTCTAATGTTCAAGTGAGTCTTTCAAATTCACTCAACTATTGGTCCAAACGTTTAGCAGAAACTCCTCTCTCGATTAAGTCTCAGCCTCACAAGATGAACCAATTTAAGATCTATGAAGATATGCAAGAATGCGTAGTGGATTGGTCTTTAGGAGAACCTCTCTCGATTATCTTCCTACCTAGGTTTAATTAATGATTCAACTAGCCTCTTTCTATTACTAAGAAGAATTGGTGAACTCAACCAACAATATTCTGCAAAGATATCACAAGTTATGCCTCTCTCGGTTACATGAACAAGTGAATATAGATGCAATAATTAAATCATTGAAAACGATTTAATACATAAAACTAGAGTTATAGTCCACAAACAAATATCAATACACCAAATCCATCACTCCATATACATGGAGAAATTCATCACAAATATTTTTAAACCATTGGAAAACATAAAACGATCCAAACAAGGGTCTTGAGTGAGGAATGAATGATGAATTCTTTGTGCTTTCGCTCATACAACTCCTCCTTAACCTTCTTAGGTCTAAAGTATGTCAAAAGTCCATAAAATACCGTTTTCTATGTATTTATACCAAGTAGGGTCGCACCCAGACAAAACCACCTTTACCTGGCCGAAATAGGACATTTACTCTGTAAAAAATACACAGGTGCACCGCATGGGGCGACGCGCCGTGCAGGGCATTACTGGACATCTCCAGAGAGCTCAACAATTTACAGGCAGCAAAAATATGTAGCCGCAGCGCCCCACGCGCCGCGACAGTGGGGTTTTCTCATAGTACGGATCAAATTCGATTTTTGATGTCCAAACTTGGTTCTCGAACCCCGAGCATAATCCCGACTTTATCCCTTGGGATGTTAAGCAGAATTCAAAGCTCCAAATAGCTTGAATTACCTCCACAACATCTACATAACTCGGAACCAATCCTACAAGGAATACACACACAATAATTGCAAAACACTACCAATTAAAGCTCAAAACAAGTAATGTGCAGTGAATTAGAGTGAAATAACTGACTAAAATACGTAATTATAGCCTACCGTCAAAACAATTTCCTATTACCAGTCTAGTTCACCACGGAAATAACTCTTACTCTCTAAAAGCCGATTTTCCACACCAACCTACCCGTGCTCCAGTATAAAACACACAACCATACCATAACACCAAATGTCAGTATAACCCACCTCGCACCCACATAAATCCTAAACCACCACGATCATACGCTATAGTTCAAACCACCATTCATTAAAATCGACCAACGTATGCACCCCAAACTCACTCAAATTTTGAGGAAAGAGGTCTGAAAAACAACACCCTGATTGCTGAACCTTTAGCCTAATAATTCGAGAGGTTGAGAAGAGTTGTCTAATATGTTCGAAAGGAGGATTCGTGAGAAGCCTTCTATGTCCTTTGATGCCAAAAAATGGTACACCTACTATTTGGGGGTACCGGGGCATGATATCAAGGATTGCTTAAAGCGGAAGAACAAAATTGAGTCGTTGATCAAAAGTGCGGCCATTTAATGCACCCCAGCCCCGCCAAATGTTAACCGTTACCCACTGCTGAACCATTGGACCCAAGGAGCTAATATGATCGCTGTGGATGGAGATTGTGACCTTAAAGAGACTATCTTCACAATTGGGAACACCTAAGCTGAAAGGGTTCCAAACCGAAGAACTACGTTGATTAATGTACAGTTGAAACCTTCGGTGATGGTCCATACATACCAACAACAGTCTACTTCCTCTGTCAAGGACGAGGATGATCTAGAATACAAGACAATTTCATGGACGTACTAGTAGAAAGTGAAATGAAAGATGACGGATACCACAACTGCTCACGGAATGATCAGCTCATGAAGGTGTTACGCTTGGGAGGAGGTAAATCGAGGAAAACCAAGAAGAGAACATATTCAGAGGAGGAACATAACAGATGTTGAGGTGTAAGAGTTTTGGAAAAAGATATCAACTAAAGAATATTTCGTGGAAGAACAGTTAAAGAAAATCCATACACATATATCGATCATGGATTTGCTGATGAGTTCTGACAATCATAAAGATGCTTTGATGAAGTTGTTGAGTTGACTGAGTGTGCCAAGTAACACTACTAGCGAGGCATTAGCGGCAACCATTGGGAAGATGGTCAAGGCAAACATAATCACTTTCCGAAGAGATGACCTCCCGATAGAGGGTGTGGGTCATAACAGAGCTCTGCACATCACAGTTAAGTGCGCAGACAAAGTGGTATCTCGAGTGCTTTGTAGACGGAGGATCCGGAGTGAACATCTTCTCGTTCTCTACTCTGTAGGAGTTGGGTATTCATTTGAGAGAAGTGAAAGAAATCCATGTAAGAGTGAGAGCGATTGATAGGTAGCAGAAAGACGTTATTGGAGAAATCTACTTAGCTCTGCAGATTGGACAAGTTGAGTTCCCAATAATGTTTCAAGTAATGGACATTTCATTTACAACTTGTTGCCGGGAAGGTCATGGATACACATGGAAAAGGTAGTTCCATCTACCCTCCATCGTTGTATGAAGTTCGAGTGGGGTTGCCTAGAAATTGTAATTGACAGTGAATGGAGCTAGTCAGCTTATCTGGAACATGCAGTTCCATTCATAGAAGGATTGGATGCGGTCGCCTTTCATGTGGTCGATATCATGCAGACTACGAAAATAAAGAAGATTGATCTAAATTTGGGTATGTAGTTTCCATACAGATCAAAGATGGCAATGCGAGAGATGATGAAGTACGAGTATTGACTAGGGACCAGTTTGGGATCCCGATCAGATAGGATAACAGAGGCGATTGAGCCAAAGGGATAGAATGGTAGAGTCAGCTTAGGGTACTAACCTCCAAATGGAAAGACTTAGATCAGTGGATTCGGGAAGAAGGCTTTTGTGCAAGAGCTGTTCCGGGTGAGAGCTTAACATCGGAGGATGGCATCGTTGATGGAAACGGATGATTGTTGTGACTATGAACGAGGAATGCTGGGATAAAGTTAGTATCAAGACACCAATCATACGTGATGCCAAACTAGGAGAGGACGTGCAAAATTTGACTTCCAATCCATCTCTGGTTCGCCGGGAGTATTGGTTGTGTGGACTTGTAGTAATTTTGGAAACACGGTCAATTGAGGCCTGAACCGTGCTTGTAACTTTTGTTAATTTCCTCCTTGAATACTTAGACCTTCCCCTTTTGATGAAATAAAATAATTATTTTTCTTAAAATCATTGCAGATTCATTTATCACTTTATTTGTACTTAGTTTTTCTTTGCAGTAATCAAACCCATAAAAACCCACATTCTGCGATTATGACATGTAAGGAAACCCTCAAGAAAAATGATCCAGACTACGATGAGTACGGCGAAAGCATGATACCAGATAATCTCCCTCAAGAGATCGAGTAGCTAGAAAGCCAGAAAAAACCTAACCTTGAAGAGACAAAAGTAATCAACTTGGGAAGTCATGGACACGTAAAAGAAACTCGAATCATCATCCACCTGGAAGCGAAACAGAACAAGAACTGGTCGATCTTCTATGACATTACATCAATGTGTTTGCATGGTCCTATGATGACATGCCCGGATTAAGTACCGACATTGTCTCGCATCGATTGCCCACAGATCCTTCTAGACTACCAGTTAAACAAAAACCCAAGAAGTTGAAACTAGATTTAAGTCCGAGGATAAAAGAAGAGGTCACTATACAGATAGAGGCGAATGTGGTGAGTGTAAAAAATTATCCCACATGGTTGGCGAACATCGTACTGGTACCAAAGAAAGATGGCAAGATTAGGATATGTGTGAATTATTGAGATCATAACAAGGCCACTCCAATGTACGATTTCCCTTACAAAATATTCATATGCTTGATGTGCCACAGAATTTTGGCACATTTGATACAAATTGCATAAACTTTAGTCCATCTTTCAACACATTTTTAGTTAAATCTTATGAAGTTTTGGTGTTTTGCAGTACGTGAGGATTGAGGACCCTAAAACATGGAAAAGAAGTCAAAAAGCCACAAAAGGACAGTAATGATGCAAGTATGGGGTCGCGTAACGCATATGCAGACCGCATAACCATCGCAGACTGAAGCAAATCTTTGGTTAACTGAAGAGGAGAAACTGCGATCCCTTATGCGGTCGGATAATGCTTATGCGGACCGCATAATGACCGCATAATTGAAATCAATAAAGTTGAGAAGCACTTCAGCGGAGGAATATTCGGTCACATAATGGATATGCAGACCACGTAATTGAAATGCGGTCAAAAGCTGGGTTTGGAGACTTGAGATTATGCGATGATTTCGAAGATATGCGGACTGCATACGTGATCTGCGACCAGTATGCGGTCGCATAAATGCTCTGCATGGACATTTTTGTCCAATTTTGACTCCGACTTTTAGCCTACTATAAATAGATTTACTAGCGTATTGTGGGTCATCTTGTTTGAAAATGAGACTACAATTGAAGGCATTGAATATTCCATTATTTTGGAAGCTTTAGAAGAAAGATTCTTGCACTTTTGTAAGCTTTATGACTTTAATCATTATTTTATCTTTATATTTCAGTATGGGTGGCTAGTCTTAAATACTAAGTTTGTGGATCCTAAATGGGAGTAATGTTAATAGGTGTTTAGCATTGAATATATATATATATAATGGTTGGTTGATATTTATTAATTTCTCATTATTAATTTATTGTTGGTGGTTGCAAACACTAACAAATTCCATTTTACTCTTTCTTTATCTGGAAAAGTGGGTTAGGGTTTGGTAGAAGTGAATATAAAAAACTCAAGGATTTAAACCTTGTTTAATAGAATCACTTAGGAATAAGTGGATTCTATTTGGAATAAATTGATTATTCTTAATTGCAACTCTTTTATATTTGGAAAAATCATAAAGAGGAAATACTACTCAACTATTGAAAAATATTGAATAGTCATTTAGAAATCATTTCCATATCAAAGGATATACCATTAGAAATATATCTTATTAACTTCGTTAGCATTACATTCCATTGGAGGGGACACAACATTTGTTTCTTTTATCAAATTAATTACAATCTCACGATATTATACTTGTTTTCATTTAACTTAATTACAACACTCTTTTTAGCTAACAGAGTAGAATTACGATTTAAGTCAAGTTTCACACTACTCAAGTAATCTTTTCCTACTTATTCCCTTGGGATTCGACCCCAACCTAGTTGGGTTATTATATTTGACATCGACCGCTTTACACTATTTATTAAGGTGTAATTTTAGAGTATTAATGCTTACCGACAATTATGATAAACATGAGCTACAGTTATTCGTGGACTGTTTCACTGGTACCACCATATCCTGATACATGAAGAAGATGCAGAGAAGACATCATTCACTATGCCATGGGGAGTTTATTGCTACAGAGTCATACCATTTTGCCTCAAGAACGCCAGTGCTACATACATGAGGTCCATGACGACCCCCTTTCATGACATGATCCATAAGGAAATCGAGGTATATATGGATAACGTCATCATCAAATATCGAGAGAGTGCATAGAATTTGGATGACCTGAAGAATATCTTCGAACGTTTACGGAGGTACAGTTTGAAGTTGAATCATGTGAAGTATGCATTTAGAGTCCTGGCCGAAAAATTGTTAGGTTTCATCATCAGCAGTAAAGGGATAGAATTAGATCCTTCAAAGATCAAAGCCATTCAAGACTTACCATCTCCCAAGAACAAGAAGGATGTGATGAGCTTCCTCGGCAGATTCAACTACATTAGCAGATTCATAGCCCAATCTACAGTAATGTGCGAGCTTATATTTGTTCACCGTGAAAATGGTAATTACAATTATATCTGATTTTGTGGTTCTAAAAATATGTGATTGATCTAATACTAGTTGTTTAGCCAATAGATGCTAAGTGAGTGTTAAGAAAATTGAGATAAGAGCAAAGGATAATGGAATTGTGCAAACCGAACAGTTATATGATGGGGTCTCGAGCTGGTCGAAAACATGACCTCGAGGTCGAGCTCGAGTGCTTGATAGAGGGCGGTCGATGAAGATATAACAGTATTGAGGGCTTCGAAGATGGCCTCTTTATGATCAATAATGATCAAGAATTGAAGAACAATCAATGAACACAATAAATAGAAAGCAATAAATCAATGGAACAATTGTAGAGAATGTTTGAGTTAGAGAGCAGATAATGCTCTTGTTCTAGTATTGAATATCATCCGTCCTACAAAATGGCAGGGATCCCCTTTATATAGGAGGGGGAATCCCAACATAGTAAATGTGTAATTACTACAAAGAAATGTAGTTGGTACAACTATTTAATGTCACAGTACTGACTTGTACTATTCTTGCAGACTTGGTTAGCTTTAACCACATGCCTTTTGGGAATTTCCCGCTTTTCTATGATGGTCATCAATTTACACCGCCTCGAGGTCGAGCGTGGAGAATCCTCGACATGCTTCCTCAATGACAAAACTCGAACTGTGCTTCGAGCCCTCTGAAGACTGGCTATGGAGTGTCGTAATGATCATAAAATTGGGCTCTCCGATTTTAACATAAACAGATAGTCCCCGCGTTTCTTGGAATGAAGTGATAAGAAATGGTCTTGAATTCTTGCCTCTTCGATATCCTGATTATGATGTCAGCCTCGTCAGAACATTAAATGACGTAACGTAAAGGCTGCACAGAGGTTGCTCTCATCACGATTCTCGAGAAGCCCCTAACCGCTATTGCGACCTTTCCACTTCTCAAATATGCCCAAATGGCTTCTGTAAATACTTCAATCGTTTTCCTTTAACAATTTTACAACATCTTCAAGTATTCAAAATTTAGCTAACTGTTTTTCAGCTTTCATCCTCTTTCTGTGCTTGCTTCTTCATCTTCTTTCTTTGAAACTCAGTTACAATTATGGAAAAAACCTCCAAAACGGTACCTCAAAACGAGGGAGCCACTTCTTCATCATGACCGTCTAAGGGCAAATCAAAAACTCCTCCTAGCATCGAGTAGTGCATTCTTGGTCCCTTTGACGCCGCCTCCCATTTTACCATGGAGAAACCCCCTTCTACACTGGGCCGATGCGAGCCCATGTCTCGGTACATAAGTGTAGTGACCGATACAAAGCGGGTAAAGATAGACTGTCGCTGGGGGGAGACGGCACAAGTAGAAATCCCGACAGCTAAGGAAAGTATAGTCACACATAAAGTTGGCTTCCTCAGCGTATATATATACCCTTTAACTTTAGGCCCCATGGATTCTTCTTCTCCACCAAAAGACCCGGTGATTATCGACTTCTGTCGTCAGTACCGAGTGACACTCGGTCAGATTTCTCCCTATTTCTGGAGGATCGTAGATATGTTCAATATATCTCCAACATGGTCGAGGTTATGACTTTCACCCTCGATCACTTGATGAGATTGTATAGACCTCATCTCTTCCGAGGGGGTTTAATCAAGCTACACCATCGATATGCCAGGGCGTTCTTTGCCTGCATCAACGAGGATAAAGACCGGGGATGGATGAGCTAATTTGTTAGAGTCATAACCTCGGACCTCATCCCCACTGATAGAATGCCATTCCCAGAGGAATGGAACATGAAGCATAAGTATCCCCATATCGAGTATGTTTTACCACCTCTTTTTCTTCTTCTGATCTGACCTCCTTTTCTTTTATTGACTTTCTTGTGATTATGTAGCCACCGTTTGGTTCCCCGGTGCGGTACAGGACCTTCCGGGATGGATCAAACTTTTGGACTCCGCTTTCCCATACAACAAGCACGTCTGGTGCGATTTGGCCAAAACTCGGTGGCAGGCCAAGAACCATGGTATGCTTTTATTGTTGTCATTTCCTCATTCTTTGTAAGTATTCTCTATGGTGGTGAGTTTGATACATCATGCCTGTGCAGGCCTTCGGGAAGGCGTGTCGATGAGACCACCTCCTCCTGGTGAGGAAGAGGCTTCGAAAAGCGTCAAGGATAAGAAAAAGAAGGAGGAGACACCGACGGAGTATCCAAAATCCAAGAAAGCAAGGCTCGGAAGCCTAAGACCGATGCTACGGTCCTAACCTCGATGTCCGCTGAGAGCCTACGTGCCGAGGAAGAAGATGAAGATACCTGCCCTTTGGTAAAAATGGTAAAATGAAGCGTTGATGCTTCGAAAGTTGCTGGGCGGACGGCTGTTGAGTCAGAGGTCGCCGATGCTGACCCGCCTCATGTTGAGGAGACCTTCGAGGAGAGTTCGGGTGCATTCCCCAAGCCGGTCGTCGGACATGGTACAGTTCGCGTCGATGAGTTTGGAGGTCCCATTTCTAAAACTTTTTAGGGGCGACAGGAAGCTCCGATGGAAGTTGATGTTGCAGGGGAATTTCAATCGGGCATGTCATTTTCTCCAAGGGAGATACCAGATGCCCAGGACAGGAATGCCTCTGTTTTAGGGACCTCTCAGAGAGAGGATGATACATTCAGAGATTACTTTGAATGAATTGAGGAGGAGACTGATATCGATGCCCCCGTCGCTCTCGAGAAGGCTAAGAGGCTTCAAAAACAGGTGATCTTCTTGATATAATATTTTATGCTTCAACTTTTTACTCTTGCTTTTCTAACTTTCTTCCTTTGTGTTATAGGTCAAGAAGTTGTATGACCAAGTCTTCTCTAAGCTACAAGATGAGTTGATTCATCGTGAGGAGGGGCTCGAGAAGCTTATATCGGAGCCAAATGAGCTGAAGGCTCTATGCGCCCGAAAAGAGGAGGATTTGATCAACCTACGGGCATGCTCGGAGAGAGCGCTCCAAGAGAGGGTCGACTTCATCGAGCAAGTAATCTGGTACCCATAATCTTATCTTTTATTGTCATACTTGGTACTAATTAGCTTATGTTCTGTATTTTTTAGATTGGGCAAAAGGATGCCCTAGTGGGGCAGCTCCTAGAGGATGTTATGGTCAAGGATGCCGAAATCCTCGAGCTGGCGCGACTGAATGATGTTGTGGCTTCGGATAGGGACATACTTCGGGAAGAGCTACCCTCGATTTAGGGACTTCTTCTAGGTGCTCAGGAGGAGGCTGCTGCATTACTACGGCCAAGTCTGAGGCCAATGAATTTTTTTCTTCATATAAAAGAGATGCTGCCGCCAAAAATGATCGGGCCAGGGAGATATCCGAGAACGTCGAGCTAAAACTGGCTTAGGAAGTTGCTCATGATTGCTTGCAAGCCAGGAGGCAAGCCTTCGAGGAAGCAAGTGCTAAAGGTGCCGATCTCTCTGCCGAGATTGAAGAAGCCAGGGCTTTGGAGGAAGAATCAGCAATTTTGCTTTTTACTTTTATGTACACAGGATCCTCGGGGGAGCTTTGTAAAATACCCTTGTAAATATATTTTTTTGAATGAAAAGGATCTCTACGTTTCATATCTTTCAAACTTTGCCCTGCAATGTTTATGAAAAAGTTGACCTTCAAGCTTTAAATATAGCTCTTTGGAGTCTGTACTTGCAGTAATAGAGATCCTCGAGATCAGACACCTTCTCGATGCTAGGTTGGTATGGGGTTTTTGATCCCTCGAACGTTATATGACAGTTTCATTCATATGACATGACATGAAGTGACCAAGGTGGCCCCGCCGGTACACTTCCCCAAAATTATAATAACTTTGTCAGAATTAATTGGTCCTCAAAGTAGATGAATAGTTGCCATTTGTTCTATATATATGCTCGTTTCTTCTTCAGTTTAGGTCTTGCACCTTGCAAAACTAGTTTTCTCTTTAAAGCTCTCTTCCTTTTCTCTGCTTGCGAATCTACTTGAGCTTCTTCCTCTTTATCTTTTTTCAAATAGTTATGGCTGATGTGACAAATCCGTTCAACAAGAAGAGGGACACCCTATCTCTGCTTCTTTCTCGGCCGGTGATACACCACCGGCGTATCGCGAGTTAATCTCAAGTTGTTTTGATTTGAAGAAAGACTTTTTACTAGAGAAAACCTTCGATGCTCCGGGCCATCGAGAGCATGTGGCGAGGTTTATTCGATCGATAGAGGAAAATCACCTCGAGGCCGTGAGGAGAGATTATGGATGGGGAGAAATGTCATGCTGCAGATACCTTCCGAGAAGAGAATATTATGGCCCACGTAAAGGGATTCCTGAACGTGTACACATACCCATTTACATTGGTCCCCCTCGACCGCCTTGTTCTCGAATTCTGCAAAAGGTATCAAGTCACTTTGGTTCAGATTCATCCGTCCTTCTAGCGGATAGTGCTGATGATAAGGTCTGAAAAAGCTGAGCTTGAGTTTACCCTTAGCCACCATATCCAATTATATAGCCTCAGCATTATCGAGCCCTGATTGCATTACGACGCTGATCCACCAAGGCTTTTATTGCCAATGACGATGAGGACCGTAACCGAGGGTGGATGAGTTGATTTTTCTGAGTGAGGACCATCGACATCATTCCTGCAGAGTTCCTGCCATTCCCCAAAAAAATGGAACTTCAAACGTAAGTACTACATCGTACCTTATTGCCCTTTGCTCTCGGTGATTTATAAGAATGTTCCTTTCTCTCTCTCCCAACGGTCTCGTGGATGCCGGAAGATATCCCTGATCTTGCGGACTGGACTCGGAGTTTGGCAGCTTCCTCATCCTATGATGAACGCAAGTGGCTAGATCTGTCGAAGGGCAGATAGGAAGCAAAGCACCTGGGTATTTTCCATGTGATTGCCTTTCGAGGAATGCTTTCCTTTATGTGTATGAACTCGGTCATCGCAGGTGTTGGTGGATTCTCTGAGATGAGACCGTGCCCCATTGAGGAGGGCGAAGAACCATTGACTTTGGAGCCAAGGGAGTATAATAACCGAAAAAGGTCCTCGAAGGATGAGGACATTCATGATAAGGCGGGGCCTGCCTGGGGGCACAAAGAAGATGTCGTCGCAGAAGAGGACATTATATACGTTGGTTATTCTGTGGACATCAGTACTTCTGGGGAGGATGGTTCTGTATTGATTACTCGAACCAGGGGGCCTCCCGAGATTTCCAAACCTACTGGGCCTGAGACCTATAGCCTCGAAAGAGAGGTTCCACGAGAGGAAAGGAGCAAGAGTCCTTTACCACCATTTGCTTCCCCCCTCGAAGGTACTTCGAGGGACGTTCGGGGATAAGGGTCGCCTAATTAAGTGGGGTCTAGAGCGATCATATCCCTACCGTGAGAGGTTCAGTTGGGGCCGATGAGACCAGGCCAATAGACGTACGCTCAACTTTTAGGAGCTCACTGGTTGTGTTCCGTGGTGAGTTTTTGTTGACTTTGTTGGTTTTTCAGCTTTGTATTCTCATCTTTTGAACTGAAGCTTCTTTTCGTAGGCTTTTGACAAGCTCAAGTCCGAGTTGCTCCGCCGTGAGGCCAAGTTACGGGAAGCCTTGGGCAAGGGAGAAATCTCTTAGTGTTCTTTGTGATAAGAAGACAAGAGAGTTGATATGTCTTCGATCGGAGATGAATCGTTGTCGAGAATATGAAGGCAATATCGAGCAACAGGTAATCCTTATCTTGAGGGTGTACATGCTTCCTTTCCTGTCTTCGAAAACTAATGTTTCGGTGCTTCAGTTGCAGAGAAAAACGGAGGCGTTGGAATACCTTTGGGGCGAAGTCCGGCAGGTCAATTCCAAATACAATGCATTGAAGGCGCAGATAGGTGTTCATGCTGCGACCCAAAGGAATGCTTTAGCCAAGGCTTCTGCCCTCGAGGTACAACTCCACAATGCTCGAGAAAGTAGCTCGATTCAGACGAGCAGGATTGCCAAGCTCGAGATTGATCTTTTGAAGATGAAGGCCGAGGTCATGGACGCCCGGGCTGAAGCTGAAGAAGTTCGAGCAAAGGCCGATAAAAAAGTTGTTGTTTACTTAAAAGATGCTGCTGATGCACGGGTTGAGCTGAGGGGAGCCTTTGATAGAGAGAGTAGGGGAAATGAGTATGCCTGATGTAGATATTGGAGGGAGGCCCTCAAAAAGATTCATGCTAGGGGCTTTGATCTCCCGGAGGAGATAAAGCACGCCAAGGCGGATGAGATCGACACCAAGTTTTTCCTTTCTTCTGGTGCAGATGCTGACATTTGAAGGCCGCCGATTGAGCTGGTCCCTAAAGTAGACTAGGTTTTTCTTTCTTGTCCTTTATATAAAACTCCTGTGGGAGCAATGT
>ML302567.1:0-14749 GCA_005239505.1 Nicotiana paniculata | reverse complement strand
TTGTAGATGGAAGAAAAAGCCCCTCCAGATTGAACAACCCTCTCTTGTGTTGGTCTTCCCCCCTATTATATAGAGGTGTATGTGTGAGAGTGGGGAAAAGAAGTGGGAGTGTGGGAAGTGGTGTGAGGACATAGGTGTAGTGAGGAAGTGGTGTGAGGGAGTGGGGTGTTTGGGTGGAGTGGGGGGAAGAGATGTGAAGGAAGTNTATATATATATATATATATATATATATATATATATATATATATATATATATTTAAACATAGGAACAAATCTTATATTCTAAAATTGTAGATATATATATATATATTTTATTTTTTTGTAGTTTTTAATTTCCTTAAATAAAATCTATTAAGAGTATTAAAATTAGACCTAAAAGAAATATTTACACCAAAATAGTATAGAATTTGGGTGTGGTCAAAAATTAGTTATTCACACTTGGCCATGCTGAGTGCACTAGTATTGTCACATAGTAAGGGCACGCACTCAAAGAACACACCAAAATCTTCCAGTTGTTGTTTAATCCATAACAATTGAGAATAACAAGATGCAGCAGCCACATATTCAGCTTCTGCGGTAGATAGAGCCACTGAGTTTTGTTTTTCTTGTACCCCATGAAATCAAACACGAACCCAGAAAAAGTGCCATGCCAGAAGTGATTTTCCTATCCACCAGATTATCCAGCATAGTCAGCATCAACATACCCTATTAAGTCAAGGTTATCTCCCAGGGGATAATAGAGAACCAGGTACTGCATCCCTGTGAGATATCTTAGGATTCTCTTGGCAGCTTTCAGATAAGATTCCTATTAACTTATCATTGTCCCCTTGGGGGTTTGCTTCACTTGTAAATCTAAGAAGAAGTTCAGTTCCCCCATCATACTCATTTCTAACTCACTTCCCATGATTTTTGCAAATTCTTCACATAGAGAGTCAACTGTTTCTCCAAAGATGATGTCATCGACATAGATCTGCTCAATGAGCAGGTTCCTTTCTCGTTTCTTCAGAAAAAGAGTGTTGTCAATTTTCCCTCTTGTAAAGCCATTTTCTAGAAGGAATTTTGACAACCTTTCGTACCAAGCACGGGGAGCATGCTTTAACCCATACAAAGCCTTGTCGAGTTTAAAAACGTGCTTCCAAACTCATCAAGTTTGTTTCTGAATACCCACCTGGTTCCTATAACAGTTCTGTCAGCAGGTTGTCGAACCAGGTTCCACACATTGTTCCTCTCAAATTAATGGAGCTCTTCTTGCATACCTGTAATCCAGACTGCATCTTTCAATGCTTCCTTGATATTCTTGGGCTCTATTTGAGAGAGAAAGGATGATAAGGCAAGTGAGTTTCTTGTCTTTGATCTGGTTTGAATTCCTCAGCAGTTAGGGTTCCATGTACAACATCCACAAATCTGTTTTCTGCTTCAGATATTGTGATTGAGGACCAGATTCCTCTATGTCAGTTGAAGTCTCATCTTTAGTTCTGAGGAATAAGGTCCATGTAAATCTGGAGTAGTCATCCACAATGACGAAAATATGTACCTCTTTCCTTCTCTACGTGGTACCCTCATAGGTTCACATAGATCCATATGGAGGAGATCAAGTGGCCTTGAGATGCTAACTTCCTTTTTGGGATTGAAAGAGGATCTTACTTGCTTTCCTTTTACACATGCATCACACACCCTGTGATCCTTGAAGCTTGACTTGGGCAGACCACGAACCAGGTCCTTGTTGACCAATTTGTTCAGCAGTGTCAAACTTGCATGAACCAGCCTTCTGTGCCATAGCTCAACATTATCATCAACAACACTCAAACAGCTAAGATCCCCATTTTACAAGGACTAAAAGTTAGCAACGTAGATGTTTTTGTATCTTTTGGTCACTAACATCACTTTACCAGTCACAAGATTTGTGACTCTGCATATTTTAGATACAAATTCCACTTTGTTACCCTTTTCACAGATTTGGGAAATACTCAGCAAGCTATACTTCAACCCCTTCACGTAGTACGCATTTTCAATAGAGTGGGAAAGAGACTTCCCGATCCTTCCAACTCCCAGAATGTATCCCTTCTTGACATTTCCAAAGGATACACTCCCTCCCTGCAGGGCCTTCAGTGAAAGGAAATCATTTGTACTTCCAGTTATGTGCTTCGAGCAGCCTCTATTAGTACCACTGTTGACTGCTCCCTTTCATTGTTCCCTGCACAAGGAAATCAAGGGTCAGACTTAGGAACCCAAACAATTTTGGGTCCCTTGTAATGAGGAAAGGGGTGAATGATGGCTCTTTTGGTCCAAGCAGGAATTATACATTTTTTATGTGAAGGACCAGGTTCCCTAGTAGCAGTTACTTTTTCAGCAAAAACTTTGTTTTTCTGTTGAGACTACATTCTAGCCTACAATTTTCTTTAATGTGTCCAGTGTTGCCACAGTGAGTGCAAAGCCAATTGTCAGGTACAATAATGTACTTACTATGAGGGTTGGAGGGAGTGTTTTCCCTTTGGAACCCGATACCTTGCCTATTTCCCCCATTGTTTGTGTACAAGGAAGTGATAGAATCAGAGGACCAGGTCCACTTAAGTGATTTTTCAAGATCACTCTTCACTCTTCCTAGTTCTTCCTGAAGTTGTTTGTTTTTCTCAAACTCGGCACACAAACTAGATTTCACTGATCTTAACTCATTTTCAAGCTTAAGGTGTGCCTCACTTGCAATTTCCTTTCCCTTTTGAGTGTTCACAGGCCTATTTTTCCTTCTTAGTTCCTCAATTGTTTCCTTTAGGTCTACAACTACTACCAATAGGTCATCTCTCTCGTGCTCTATGTTTCCAACTTTCTCAGTCAAGGTATCTTTTTCCCTTTTTAAACTCTCAATTGTCTCTCTTAGATCAGCCGCAACCACCACTAGATCATCTCTCTCGTGTTTTATTTCTCCTAGTTCCGTGTTTAGCGCATTTTTATCATTAATGAGACAGTGATAAGTGTCGCGCCCCCTTCTTCCTCGCGGAGATTGGGTTTGTGACATTAGTTGGGACAACTCATTCCATTTGGGAAAGGGGGTTTGTATATTTTGAATAGTCGCCACCTAACGATTTTAACGGTGCGTTAGGGCACCTAAGGGATTCAATTATAACTATGTTGCTAACCAGAGACTTGGGTAAGGGCTTGAAATTATCCTAAGGGGAAGGTGTTAGGCACCCCTCAGGATCCACACGTGTGGTTCCCAGCCGAATGGTTTCGTGAATTTGTACAGATAGCAATAACAGGTAAAGGCTCAAATAAGAGGGGATTTAAGTCTTAAACATGCAGATGTTTGAAAATATAGCAAAGGAGGTTAGACTTTTGAAAAAGATTACGAGCTAAGCATATAAAGGTGTCCTAGGTTTATAATAATATGGATTACATCAATACAATACCCGGTAATCACTCCTCGAAGAGGGGCTACACGTGGTATTAGCGCATCGGTCATCATATCCATATTCTACCCTTCCCACCCCGTAAGGGTAATTAAAACGCGTGTCAGTCATGGAGCTTATTGCGTGCTATTACCCGTCCCATCCTATCAGTCCTGGAGGAAGTTAGGGACTACTATTCCTAGAGGGTGAGTACTAGGCTGAACCCTTAGGTTTAAAGGGCAAAATTCAGAACGACAGACAAAACAATTAGGACTGCAAATACGGGGAAACATATAGAGGCAGATATGAGGCTCAGATATTCCTCCCAAATTATACACATAAATAGCACGACTAAAAAACAAGTAAAGTCTTTAACTTCAGGACCTAAAGCATGATGTCTAGGCGAGAATACAGTAGTGGGGCAGTGTTTTTACTGAGTTTCAGAAGAGGTCTTTTGCCAATTTTAGACTATGAATTCTGATCTGTAATTAGCCAAACGATACAAAAGATAGTTTTTCCAGTTTTAATAAGTTTAATACCTAAAGCTTGTCTAGGCGTATTAAACAGCTCCAGTTACACTGTTTTAGCCTTTTCAGAACATAGTAGTTAGACAATGATGAGTCTGTTTTAACCTTAGTCGTGATAAAGAGGTGAGTATTTAAACTAATGTGAATGCAGTGTCCTACAAAACAGGATATCTAAATGCATAAAGGGTGTAGAATGATGCAAACCTACGCATGCTTTTATAAATGCACAAAACGTTTTCAGAAATCAGAATCTATTATTCTAGGGCGGAATTTACTTATTAACACATCCTTTTGACTCGAAACAGGAAATACAGAAACGTAGTTAAGTTGCTGAACCTAGCACATGATTTCTAATGCAAATATCGATAATTGATGCTATTATTTAACCTAAGACAGGATTTCTAGATGTAGTAATTGCGAAAATGCAGAGGCAGTAACATAACAACCATTTTTATGGTTATTTAACTACGAATAGGATTTCTAAGTGAGGCATGAATATGGCAGAGATGCTGAGATAAACAGGCGTAAAACATGTTCTCTAATGCATGCATGGCAGGTATTCCTAAGCATGGTGACTATCGCACAAATATACAAAATAAATCATATAGCATGATTTCCACCCGTAATTATACTAAGCATGCATAACCCCACCCATTTCACTATCCAGCCCCAGGGTCATTTTTACAATTAGTTATTACAGACCATCATTGAAAAAATCTCATAAGTAAATAAGGAAATTAAGAATTTACACTATAGGGAGCCTAACAATAAGCTCAAATCCTCAGATCCAACAATGCCATATCCCATGACCTTTTATAACCCTGGTATGTCAGAGTTCCTAAGGACCTCAGAGGATCCCAGGCAGTGCTCGCACCCAGGTACCCTAGCCAAGAATGAGTAAGTGCAGTGTGGAATGCCAGCCTTGTGTGTCACAGTTCAATGGGTACTCAGATGGTCCCCAAGGCAGTGCTCACACGGAGGGGGCTGAACTTAGAACTAAGAGTGGTGAGATGTGCTCATAGTTTAAAAAGAGTTGAGTTTGAAAAGTAGATTTGAAATAACTATTTTGAAAATAGCTTCAGAGAACAACAGAGAGTTTGTTTTATGAAAACTGGTTTGAAGAAGAAAGAAACAAGACAATCAGCAACTCAGAACATACATGGTTTAGGAAGCAAACAGAAACAGGGATAAGGGGAACTAGGGGACAAATAAGTCACATAGTAGAAGCAGACTTGCACACAAATAGTCCTCAGGATAGTGCTACAGGGTTTAAACAATCAAATCCTAGTTATCACAGAATCTTCATGCCAGGAATCTAACAGCATTAGATTGAGGAGGTGTCAAACAGAGTCACATATTAGGTCCGGGATTAGGATTTACATAATGACTAAGTATTAGGGGGGTACATGCTTATAGTGTTGGGAGTCAGGAAGATTCATGATGGATCATACAAGCAAAAGAAATAGACATACTAGACTAAAGGGAAAGGGGAATCACATAGACAAGTAGGCATGCTAAACATAGAAGGGAAAGAGAGGTCACATAGACAAAGCAAATATACTAGCTGCAAGGCAAGTAGCAGAACCACAAATAGGAGCATAAGAGGACCGAAATGAATTGTAATACAAACAGAAACATGTTGTTTCGGGTGCTATCAACATAAACTGGAAAACATACCAGTTTTGAATGAAAGACCCAGAATGAAGAGCAGTAATATGAAGAACAGTAGAGTAGTAGTGTGTAGATGCAACAGAACAGGAGAGAAGTAGAGCAATAACACAATAGAACCCCTCAGTCTTGGCTTGCAGCCGACTGAGTTGCAAGTAAACAACAAGAGAAGCAAGAGAGTGTATATGTGTGTGCAGGGGAGAACTTAAAACAGTATGTATGTCCTCTTTTCTATTGAAAGACTAGAAGTATATATAGTTTGAAATTATGTAGCAAATAAGGCAAGAATCATAGTTCAGCAGTAAATTATGGAATTATGTACTAATTATAATCACATCAGTGTCTGGAATCCCTTTGATTAGGGAGTCAGGACTCAAACGGATACAAGTTGTATCAAGTAAGGAAAGTGAGCAATTACAGGACTAACTTTACCATAATTAAAGCATGTGGCATGTAATAAGGGATGAATACAGAATGCTCCGAGTAAGGAAAGTATATGTCAAATATTTGAAAACATATTTAGGCACATAAATATGGTAGAATACAATTTGATTCTGAAAATAAATCACGAGAATCACGTATAGGACTAAAATCATAAGGGACTCAGTTTTAATTAAGGAAAGTGTCACACATGTAAGGAAATAATTCAAAATCAGTAAAAGGTTCTAAGGGAAACACATATGAGTTACAGTTTATTCTTTTTGAGAAAAGATATCACAGATCAACAAAAATCAACAAGTAATCAGATTTACAATGAATAGCACGAAAATCAGAGAAAACCTTAGGCCAGTAGTATAGAATAGATTGAAAACCCTAGGTAAAGCAAGAATCACACAAGTTCATAGAAGAACAGTGAGATTAAACATAATAGAATCACAAAGGCAATGAACCTTAACAATAATAACAAGATAGAAGTCATAGCGGAGCATAAAATTTATGAGAAGTAAAAGCTCAAACAACATATTAGTCACTGAAGGACTCAAAATTTAGGGGAAATTAGGGTTTCCAGTAGAGCAAGTCAAAATGAAGGGCATTGAATCAATCGTTAAGTCACAGAAAGAAACATAGAAGAATACTAAAAATAGAAGCAAAATATCGTTTTTGAAGGGGTTTATGAAACCCTATTTTTTTTAAAATTGAAAGAACGTTTAAAGATGAGGTTTCTTCATAGAAAACATAGAAAGAAGCTTTGTAATACTGTAATCTAGAATAAATCGAAAGGCATAAGGTTAGGGTTTCGTGGAACCTAGAGAAGTAGGAAGAACCTCACAGACGGCACCGGCTTAACCCTGGACAGGTTTTAAACTTAATCAAACGCCCGGGGAGGCTGGAAAGTGGCATGGGACCATGGGAGGCAAGAGAACCGCTCCAAGTTCGCCTGAGGACCCCAGGGTGTCACTGGACCGGTGAGAGGCAAGTAGATGACGAGGAGATGATGAAGAACCAAGGTTTCCGGTGAGAACTAACCGGAGAAGATGGACAGACCCCATCGGAGGGGAGAAGCTTCTAGAGAGAGAGCTAGAGAGTAACAGATTGAGATAGAGAGAGAACGAGCCTTGGGAAAATGAGAGGTCGGTTGGGGGGGTATTTGAATTAATTATGGTAAGTTGGTTCAGGACCATTGATCTCATATGATCAACGGCTCAGATCACATATAGGGTTGGGCCGAGTAGGATTTAAGGGACTAGGCTGGGTCGTTGGGTTGGTTAAGGCTTGGGTAAAGAATGGCTGAAATTTAAATAAGAATGGCTAAATGTTAAATACCCAATCAAAAGTAGATAAATACTTTATAAAAATGGCTAATAATGATAAGAAATGCAATTGAGGCTACATAGGCTGAACTAACATGATTAATTAGTATTTAAAATTATAAGTGACTAATTATTAAGTAAAAATTAGCATAGAAATAAGTAATTAGGCTATAATTGCAAAGTCATTGCAATTATAGTCAAAATGGTGCCAATTTGGATAATTTGTGAAATAAATTTGGTCTTAATAGGGCCAAAATGATAATAAATCACGAAATATTTTTTAAACAATCTTTATACAATTTATAATCAATTAATAGAGGTAAAACCACTGGATAAATTAAAATAAATTCATAAAAATGTGGGTGGAAAATTATAGAAAAATGCCAAATGTTATAAAAACTGACTTTGAAGGTATATATGCAAGTTTAAAATAATTTTGAGGAAAAATTGGCTATCAGCAGCTGCCCCTCTTTACCCGAAAAGGATGAAAGAGTTGTCAGGTAAAGATATGATAACCAATTTTGACCGAGTGAAAAATAGTATGAAAGATTTAGACCGCACCATGGCTTCTGAGCTGCCTACATATCCCTGGTTTTACAGAAATCGGGCCGTATGTAGTTCAGGAGTCATCGGCGAAGTGTACCAGTGAAGTTTTATAAGGGTGGACGCAAGGTGCGAGATAATGTGAACAAAACGACTTACGAGGTAGTTAGGAGAACTGGAGCGGTCCGCTCCTGCCTGGTTGGCTGTTTCTATCCGAATTTCCTGCAAATGAGTAACAAGCATAGATTGTGCGTAATTTAAACATGATGCAGATTCCCATTGGACTATGAATGTTGTCTTTGGACGGTTGAGGATGACGTCCTTAGACCATGATGTCCTAGGCCATGAATCGCTTGATGCGGGATTCGCAGGCTATGAAATGATGTTCTCGGGCCATGAGGATGGTGCCTCCGAACCATGATGCCTTTGAATAATGATATGCAGAGTGATAAAAAAGGGATCCGCGGGCCATGAGATGATGTTTTTGGGCCATGAAAATGGTGCCTCTGAACGATGATGCCTTTGGATAAGTTGGTGATATTTCAGCCCATGAAAAATGCAATAGTATGATGCTGACAAGACAGAGCTTAGTCTTGTGAATTAAAAGGGGCAGAGCTTAGCCCGGAAAGAAACAAAGTAGATAATGACAGAGACGATGGTTGCTTTGGAAAGTAAATGAGAGGCAGCATTTAGCCCCGCAAGGCAGAATGGTAGCCTTATGCAAGAAATAAAATGCAGACGGAGGTAGTGCTTAACCTCGAAATACAGAATGGTAGCCTTATGCAATGCGGGAAATAAGATGCAAATGGAGACATTGCTTAGTCTCAAAAGGCAGAATGGTAGCCTTATGCAGTGCGGAAATAAGATGCAAATAGAGACAATGCTTAGTCTCGAAAGGCAGAATGGTAGCCTTATGCAGTGCGGAAAATAAAAATACAAATGGAGACAGCGTTTAGTCTCGGAAGGCAGAATGGTAGCCTTATTCAAGAAATAAAATGCATATGCAGGTAGAGCTTAACCTCGAAAGGCATAATGGTAGCCTTATGCAATGCGGGAAATAATATGCAAATGGAGACAATGCTTAGTCTCGAAAGGCAGAATGGTAGCCTTATGCAGTACGGAAAATAAAAATGCAAATGGAGACAATGATTAGTCTCGAAAGGCAGAATGGTAGCCTTATCAAAAATGTAGATGTAGATGGAGATAGTGTTTAGTATCGGAAGGCAGAATGGTAGCCTTATGCAATGCGGGAAGGACAACAAAAATTCTTAGTTCGCGTTAAATTACGGTATATAATTGTGATAATGAAGCATCGTTTGTGCTGAAAATAAATGTTGGCATGCACGACTAGTTTGAGGAACGATATCTGCCCTTTGAGCCGATAATATGTTTTGGGGCTTTTGCAATTTTTGTGCCTGCATCCAAAGAGAGATCGTGAGTTTTATAAAGGGGGAAGGTTAGTTCGCATTCGCGCTGGCTCTGTTTGGCTCGTTTGCTTGATCATGATGATATTGTATGTATCATTGGGGTAGCTCTCGCTAAACAAGTTGTTTCAATAAACATGCATGAATTTGTAAAAGTATAATATACAATCTGAAAATAGTTTTAGATGAACCGACGACATGACACGGTTCGAGACATTGCAACCTCTCCTGCTGCAGAATTTTGAGGGTCCTCCTCAAAATTCTGCCCCAGTTTGCTGGGTGGACGCCTCTGACTGCTGCTCGTGTCGTGGCTGGCTGAACTTGCCCTTCAAAATTCTGCCCCAGTTTCCAATTGCGGGGAAAAATAGATTTTTATTGAATTGTGACCGAACCCATAGGGCTGCCTACGTATCCCCTCTTAAACAGGAATCAGTTCAGGCATAGTTCAATTTACATCATTGAGAAAACATGAAGATTACAAATAGTAGTGCTTGACTGCATCTGAATTGATTGGTTTTGGCCAAACTTCTCCATCCATTTATGCGAGTATAAGTGCTCCTCCCGTTAGCACTCTATGAACCATGTACGGACCTTGCCAGTTAGGAGAGAATTTCACCTTGGCTTCATCTTGATGCAGAAAGATTTTCTTTAACACCAGCTGCCCTGGTCTGAATCGTCTCGGCTTGACTTTCTTGTTGAAGGCTCTGGCCATTCTGTTCCGAGTCATCTTTCGGACTGGCCCGGTTGAGATCTCGGTAGTCGACGCAGACTCGGACCTTCCCGTCCTTATTTGGAACTGGTACAATGTTGGATAACCATGTCGGATACTCCACTACCCAGAGAACTTTGGCGTGATCTGCTTGGTAACCTCTTCTTTGATTTTCAAACTCATGTCGGGTTTGAATTTTCTGAGCCTTTGTTTCACTGGTGGACACGTTGGATTGGTTGGCAGTTTGTGAGCCACAATAGACGTACTTAGACCAGTCATGTTATCATACGACTATGCAAATACGTCCTCATACTCTCTTAGAAACTCTGTGTATTCTTTCTTTTCTGATGGTGACAAATGAATGTTGAAAACGAGTTTCCTTGATATTTTCTGAATCTCCCAGGTTGCTAACTTCGGTCTCATCCAGGTTGGACTTAGGTCTGTTCTCAAAGTTCTCAACTTCCTTGACAATATCTTCAGGTATGTCATCTTCATCTGAATCAATGTCCGTTTGTTGTGTTGTCTCATTGCATGTCACAGTCATCGGTTCATTAAGACAAGTAATAGTGATGTTGTATAAATAAAGTAATGAGGGAAAACAATAGCAATAAATATCATATTTCGTAAGAGAAATTTAGAAGATTCTTTGATAGATTGAATAACTGTTTTGAACATTGAAGATCTTTATTGCAGAAATTAAAACAAATGCAGGAAAATCATTTAGTAAATAAAACAGTAAATAATGCTTATTTTATCCTTGCTACCCCGAGGCTCGTTGGGCTTTGGTTGTCTTGATAGACCAGTTCTTGAGATATGCCCCCTTGATTACAGTCTGTACGGAAGGGCCTTCCTCCCCCTCCCTCTCGAGAACAACACAACAATCCATGTCATCGTTCTGTAGAAACAAGCTCCTCATTGCTGCAAGTGCTTCTTCTTCATCTGAACCGTAGATAGTGCCAGCTTGCTTGAAAGTTTGCTCAAGATGAGGTATCGGTTTTTCCAAAGGGTAATATGGACTGCGACAAGGTGGCGACCAGTCGTTGAATTCCTGCCAGGTGTACTCATACCCCAGACAAAAAGTGGTACCATGTTCCTTGAGCTTTATAAGCTTCGTGATTCCTTGGAGGTTCTTACCGAGTAATTTTCCTGGCTCATATCCTCCCCAGTTCAAGATGATCTCGATCTTGTTATCCCACCATTTGTCCTTGTCAATGGCATTGACCTGTTCAATATGGTGGTAAGTTCCTCCGCCTATCTTCCTTTCCCGTCAATCATCGGAATAGTTTGACGGCTATAAATGGGGTTGCTGTCGTCACTGTGAACATGTAATTTTTAACCTACTATATATTCCTACAAAATTCCATAAATTAATTAATGATTATAAACCTTTGTTGAATTTCAATGTTTGTGTGCGAATCATTTGCATTACATAAATCATAATTTGTCTTTTAAAATTCATAAATGATTTAAAGTTGCATGATTCGGTGCATAACTTCAATCATTTTTATTAGAAAATTACGGAAAATTATTCTTCAAATAATTACATTTGTTAACTAGAAATTTCAACTCTTAAGTTACTCATTAATTAAAATTTAAACTAGAGTTAGAGCTAATTAATATATTACTTGTAATCGATTGACATAAATAACAACAAAAATGTTGATTATTTGACACAATGTATATTTAATGATTAATTTATTCATTTTTTCTAACAAAATCATGAAATTTATTCCTTAAATTATATGAGTATTGAATTAAATGATATTACTCTTAATTAATTTATAATTAGACAAAAATTAAGTGAGAATTAATTGCTACATTTTTGTGAGTTTTCATTTAATTCAAAATTAATTAATTAGTTAGATTAGCTAAGAAGGGGAGTAAAATCGGACGTGGGCCAAAATTACCCAGGCCCAAACCCCTTCTCTATACACAAACACACCCAGCCCAAAACCTTACCCGGCCTGCCCAGCCCCGACACCCAATACGACCCCGTTTTTTTACCTTCCAATCCTAGCCATTGGATCCGTCCGTCTCTCTCACTTCTCTCTAAACACCAAACCCTAGCCGCCGCCCTCCGCCTGCCGAAAATCGCCTCCGGCGGCGGAGCTTCATCCAATCCAGTCCAAATCTTCACCAGACACTCCCCTCCTCCTCCTCAGTCATCTCCCGTCGTTGATTCCACCAAAATCCCACCAAAAATCATCCGATTTTAGATCTAAGAAACCTGAAACCCTAAAACCCCATTTCCGGCCGATTCAAGAACAACTGATGGTTCAAAGCTACATGAGTCAATAGCTCTTGATGAGAGCTATTGATTCATGTGGGTTTGGATTATTTCCAAACCCCGCCGGGATCCGGCCAAGCCCGGCGACTTTATTTTTTCCGGCCAAATCCTATCAAACTGGTATCCGCCACTTCCTTTCTGTTGTTTCTTGATCGATAGCATGAATAGGCCGTAATTTACTCACTGTTTTCCTTTATTACATTACTATTTCTGATTTTTGTTTTCTTTTACCCGTTCATGTTTTCTTTCTTTAGTTTAAAGTCCCAAACGCATTTAGCTTAGGTTTTTATCACTATTTTGTATGATTTAACTTTTCAAGTTTAGTATTTTGTATGACCGAGATTAGCATTAGGTTTTTTGTTTAGTTTCCTTTCTCTGCTAATTGCCAGAGATCTTTATGTTGTTGAATTCTGTCAATAAACAAGCATGAACAACTGATTGATTAAATCCCTGAATTTATGTGTTGAAATGCTTGTAAGCAAAACAACCTCTATTAGTTATTTTGCTCGTGTTTGTTTGAGGTCGTCGTTTGATTTAGCCTTGATTTTGCTGCCTATGTTATTAGTCTCAATTAGATGTTAACGTCCAATTAATCATAGTTTAAATTTCAACTCTTAGGTTAGATTGGCATAGTCGAGTAACTTAAACAAACTAAGCCCTACCTAGACCCAAGTAGAAACTAAAGCAGGCCTTAATACAAGGAGATTAACTAAGTCCAAGAAATTAATTTAACTAATCTAAAGTAATTAATTAATCTAAAATCAATTAACCTTTGATAAAACAATGAAGGTTTAGGTATTAGTTAATTAGTTTAGAATGAAGTTGTTTATTGACTAATAGTTAACATAGCATAAGACTCACCTAAAACCCAAGAATTGATTTGACTTAGTCGACTCCTTCAAACAAAATGAACTAGTTAACTTAACCAACTTCCTTTAGTTATCCTAAGCCTAAAGACCTAAGTTAACTAACCTAGTCTAATAGTCTCTTAAACAACTAACTAAGTCCTAAAATCTGCCTAAGGTAATTAGTTTAGGGCTAATTAACTAAAACAAATCATTTAACCTAGGCTTGATAATTAGTTAAGTTTCTGATTTTAGGTAATTGAGTTGACTTAATTTAAACTAAATCAGTTAACTTAGGTTAAGGAATTAAATTGATTGATTTACATTAAGTAACAAGCTAAACCTAGTTGACTAATAGGAACTTAATCCGTTAACCTTTAATTAATTAACTTAACCATAGTTAAGAACAACCAATAGAACTAAAGTAACTAATTGGGATCAACTAACCCAAATTAATAGATAACTCAAGCAACATTACCCTAGTACCTAATGGTAATTTTAGGGACCTTAAAGGGTATTTTAGGACTTTTAGTTGAAGGAATCTTGGGTGTAACAACCCAAGAACCTTCTAGACTTATAAGATCATATTTTTAGGGGATAGAAAAGTCTTTTGAATAGGTTAGAAGTTTCTGGAATAGGGGCAGCTGTCCCAAAGATAAGGATGACAGCTGCCCTATGTACTATTTCATCCCTTAAATTGGGAGTATGCCAAAAGGATATCCCATTCCAAAAATATCCTATAAATGGACCCCCTCCCTTTAGAAAAGAGAGGATTTTTCTTTTGGAGGACACTCTGAAAACATTCTTTCAACCTCTCTTAGCTGCTAATACATTCTGAAAATACAGAAAGAATCAAAATATTTTCTCATTCATAAAGAAAAATTTCCAAAAAAAAAAAAGAATATGGTTGAAAAGGTTTGATTTTCTTTTGGGAGTTCATCAAGCTTTTGTGGGTCTTCTCAACTTGGTTCTGGTTCTTTTCCGTTTCTGATTTTTGAAATATCTGTTTTGAGTACTCAAGTCCTAGGCTGTTTACTCTTCCTGGTTTGCTGCTGGTTTTCTGGTTGCTCCTGCTTTTATTGTTGCTGGAATTTCCTTCGTTGTGCTACTTTGCTGATTACCTGACCTTTATTTGGTCAGGATTTTTGTTCACTTTTTCTCTTTAAAAGGTATGTAACAATGAACTTTAAATAAAGTTATTAAATTCAGAATTTGTGCTAAAATATTTGATTAATGTTGTGTTTTTGAGATTATGTAAAGTTGAATCTTCTTCTCCTTTATTCTTAGTATAAACCATTGAAATAAGATTGTTAGTGTGATGGTAGAGGAATCTGAAGGAATATTGTATATGAACTATCTGAACTATTCTGTTTTAGGTTTTGTTTAAATTCTGTTGGTTTCAGAACTTATTAAGTTTTGCATGAGGTTGTTTTGTGTATGTCTCAGTTTTACTGAGATAATTAGCACTAGGGTAGATGAGTTTGACCTTCCAATGGTCAATTTCACCCCACAATAGTGCATAAACAACAGCATGTCCCTGAAGTTACCACTGTTAAGGTATAAAATAAGTAGTCAAAAGGCCTCCTAGGGTAAGGAATCTGAATCTCTTAAA
>ML302566.1:0-29754 GCA_005239505.1 Nicotiana paniculata | reverse complement strand
GATTTACCTGAGTATCTGCAGGTAAAGTTCCAGGAGGACGACTGTTTACTGCCATAGATATCTGGCCCAACTGTATTTCAATATTTTTAATAGCTGCATCATGTACATCTACTTTTTCACTGATTTTAGCATTTGACCTAATTACCTGCTGCATCATAGCTTCTAACCTGGCGAACCCATCTTCTTGTCTTCCCCCCCTGTTGATGCTGAGGAGGGTAGTATGATTGTTTCTGATTTTGATGGTTATAACCATACGGTCTATGATATGGTGCTGCATTANTACAGGAGTAATGGGTGCATTCCTTGTTGTCCATCCTGAATTCTGTGCCATTTTATCAAGTAGGATTTGACTCTCTCTCCACGTTTTGCTCAGGAATGTTCCACCAGCTGTAGCATCAACATTTGCTTTAACTGTATCTACCAAACCCATATAGAAACGCTGCCCCAACATTTTCTCTGGAATACCATGATGTGGACAGATAACTAACATACCCTTAAGTCGCTTCCATGTATCTTGTAAGGTTTCAGCTGGTTTCTGTCGGAAGCTTAAGATCTCATCGATTTGTTGGGCAGTTTTGTTAGGCGGATGAAACTTGTTCACGAACTGCTTAACTAGCTCCTCCCATGTGGTAATGGAATTTATGGGGAGTGAGTTTAGCCAAGTCTGGGCAGCACTAGTCACTGAGAATGGAAACAACAACAGTTTTATTGACTCCTGGGTGACGTTTGGCTTCCTTTGAGTTTTGCAAATTGACAGGAAGTTCTTTAAATGTTGCTGGGGGTCTTCAATGTATGACCCTGAGAATAGCCCTCTGTTCTGCAATAAGTGCAGCATATTATTTGTTATCTGAAAAGACTCGGCCTGTATTTGAGGAACCAATATCGCCGTGGCCAAATTCTCAGCTGTGGGTTGTGCCCAATCATATAAAGGATCCTCTGCGACTGGGTCTACCACATCATCCCCATGATTATTCCGGTTGTGTGGATCTTCCATGTCGGTTTCAATTTGTTCAATTTGTGGTTGATGTTTGCTTTTCCGGTTGGTCCAGTTTATGGCCCTGAAAACTTTGTCGGGGTCTGATAAGGCTTCAATTACTTCACCAGTCCTCTATGAGTTTCTAGGCATGCACCTGCAGCACGTTAGCAAACGTTAAACTTTTAATGTGAAAATGAAAATTTGAAGAAAATTGACTATATTTCAGAATTTTGTATTTCTTCCAACTCAATTGATAATACCGTTAAGTCCCCGCCAACGGCGCTAAAATTTGATCACGCTCAACTATGTCTTGTAGAATACTAAGCGGGCGCTGCAAATATAATCCGGGGTATTACGCCCAGAGTCGATCCCACAGGGAATTTACGTATCAATTAAGTCTTTAAAATACTAAACTATTACTTAATCAATTTTCTCAAGACTTTTGAATATCAAGTGGTGATGTTTACTAAATCTAATAACAAAATAATAAACTAGCAATTAACTAACAATATAGTGTAAACAATGATAATAAAGGTCTAAGGTTATGGTTTCCCTCGTTGGTGAATTCTTCCTCTGATATTTCTTATAGTTTAATTAGTCATCCATATCAATCATGAACGCTCTATCTATCACAAATCTCTCTCAAGTAATTATTATAATCTACTATACGCGCTCTCTCAAGTTACGCTAGCTAGATTGGATTACAGTTCACTTTAGATTGCACCCGAGGTATCGTTATCTCTAATCCAACCTCTAAACCCTCGGTTATGACTTTCTTCTATACTCCCGGAGTGGTTNATAAATTCATCCCCAACGGGTTCTACCAAAACCCTAGATTAAAGAAGTTAACTAGACATGTTCATACGAATCAAACCCAAAATAAATTGCATAATTGAACTACAAAGTAATGAATAAAAGATGTAGAAATCAATGTTTTGTCACTTCAATGGTTTCTTCTCTTAGAATCCCCTCGAATGCCTTCTGAATCTCCTTTAGTTGTGTTTTAAGAGTCTATTTATATGTTTAGGACAAACCCTAAACGTGTAGGAGACTTCTATTCCACCAGGGAAACACTTTAACTCGTCAAAACTCGGTGACCGGAACCCGGGAACAAGGCGTTCGGGGCCAAACACCCCTTTAAGGCCAGGGCAGGCCTGGCTTTAGGAGGCAAACGCCCCCCTAACTCCAGGGCCAGCCTGGCTTTAGGAGGCAAACGCCTGGATAAGGCCAGGGTATTCCCTCTTCGCCTCTCAAGTGTATTTTCGAAGTATTTGCATCCATTTAGCTCGGTTTCCATCTCCAATTCACCTACACATGAAATAAACTCCATTAAGCACATAAAAGTGTATTTTAATCATTAATGCGCATAAACTCTAAGGCATATAACATGTTAAACTATGAATTCTAGTCTCGCATCAACAACCAAGACTATTTCAAGATGAACATTTGCGATGTATTTTGAGAATTAGATAGCTTAGAAGGATCATGCGTCCAGTCCAAAATGCACGTTATGATTCATTAAAGTTGGCACACACCTCAAGATAAGTTCCTATTCCTTTTCCCGTAAGGGACACCTTTTTTTTAAGCACCATTCTATTTTAAATTATTATTCTATTTTTACCCATAATTTTTCTTTGAGTCCCCTTCGGTCTAATCTTGCATCAAAATCGAAGCAAAGAAATGGCTGCAAAACTGGCTATAGTTTCCCCGTAATATCGAGCACAATTTGGGGAATATATGACATTGACGAAAGCAAATCCATATGTGACTCATTTGATAAGGTGAACAAAGTGTCTCAAAGAAACTGAAAAGGTCCCTTAAGCAAGACCTGCTTCATGAGAAAAGTTGATAAGCACTACGGGTACAAACTAGTACTGGATGAAAGATAACTGAGTTTGATTTTAAAAGGAAAAATTGCCTTGCCTTAGAGACAAGGGTTAGCGGTACCATGGACATCCGAGTATGAAACAGTCATGGGCAAGGTCGAAAAACAACATCTCCAGAATACAAAACAGAGTATCCGAGCACCTCGGTACCACACAGATAGAATCAGTTCTTCAACAGCGGAGTTACAGTGAATTCAAACTACAACAGGTCATCAAGGCCACAAACGAACCACCACTTTGAAAACTCACAAATTTTTCTTTGTTTGAAGGAGGAACAAAGAAGTGCAGAATGGCGATTCTCAAAGGAAAAATGACACCAAACGTAAGATCCTTAAAATCTCCATTTTTCTTTTATTTTCAGCATTCATCACTAATGTTTACACCTCCCATTTTCATAGCTTAACTCAGGTAGAACCGTTCGCCTAGGGGGATCCAGCTTATAGTTCCGGGTAGAAGCACTCTTCGCTCAAGTTGTTTTACGTAGCTTAACTCAGGCATACCTTTTCGCCTAGAGGGATCCAGCTCATAGTTCCAGGTAGAAGTACTCTTCAGGCAGGGTTTTTTACGTAGCTTAACTCAGGAATAAACTTTTCGCCTAGGGGGATCCAGCTCATAGTTCCGGCTAGAAATACACTTCACTCAGGTTGTTTTATGTAGCTTAACTCGGGCAGAACCTTTTCGCCTAGAGGGATCCATCTCATAGTTCTGGGTAGAAGTACTCTTTATCCAGGTTGTTTTACGTAACTTAACTTAGGAAGAACCTTTTTTCCTAGGGGATCAGTCTCATAGTTCCGGGTAGAAGTACTCTTCGCTCAGGTTGTTTTGTGTAGCTTAACCCGGGTAGAACCTTTTCACCTAGGGGGATCCAGCTCATATTTTCGGGTAGAAGTACTCTTCACTCAGGTTGTTTTGTGTAGCTTAACACGGGTGGAACCTTTTCGTCTAGGGGGATTCAGCTGATATTTTCGGGTAGAACCACTCTTTGCTCAGGCAGTTTTACGTAGCTCAATTCGGGTAGAACCTTTTTCGCCCGGGGGATCCAACTTATAATTCTTGGTATAAGTATTTTTCTCTATGGTGTTTTACGTAGCTTAACTTAGGTAGAACCTTTTTGCCTAGAGGGATTCAACACTTTATTAGTAATACATGGTACCAACCCCTGGTTACACCACCCGTCAGTAATACATGGTGCCAACCCCTAGTTTCACTCCTTTCAGTAATACAGGGTACAAACACCTGGTTGCACTCCTTTCAGTAATACAGGGTACCCACCCCTGGTTACACTCCTTCTCAGTAATACAAGGTTCCAAGCCCTAGTTACATTCCTCTCTAGTAATACAGGGTGCCAACCCCTGGTTACATTCCCTTTCAGTAATACAAGGTACCAACCCTGGTTACCTTTCCTTTCGATAATACAGGGTATTAACACCTTGTTACATATCCTCTTGGTAACGTAGAGTACACAATCCCTCGTTACAAATTTTATCTCCTTCATCTTGTTTATACTACTGTTTTTGCCTGCCTTTCAATAGATTAGATAGTTTATAACTTTCGCTGATAACTCATAAAATTTTCCTAGTCCAGACTGGGGCAAAAAAAATTTGTTTGTTTTGTTTGTCTTTGACGGTTTTGCATGCCTCGCCGCAGAGCACAGGTTGTGACAATCGGAGCTTAGTTTTAGTTATCATCAGAAGGACGATCACATGATAGTTGGAGTTAACTTTGACAATGTGTCAGCAACCCAGTTTCTCAAGATTCATCTTCTAAAATTTTGATCCAGAAAGCAAGCAATCCAGATTGATTCATAATATTTTCTTCAAAGAGAATCAAGATCCAATCTAAGGTCAACACAAGCGAGCAAGTCAAGAATCAAGATTTGACTCCAGAAGACACATAGATAGGAATTTTGTAACTCTTAGCTTGTAGGAATATGTAGTTCTCTTCTTATTTTGATCTAAGCAACAAGTAACAGTAACAACAACAACAGTAGCAGCAACAGTCATAACTCCAGTTTTCTATAGTCCCAGCTACCAAATTTTCCCAGAACTACACCGACCTGATTCCTTTATAGCTAAGGATATGTAGGCAACATCGGATGATCAAAAATGCTTTCATTAGAGTCATGGTGAGAAAAATTAGTCATGACATTCACTATCATTGCACGAAAACTCTTCATGTTCTCGATCAAAGAGGGGCAGTTGTAAATGCCTAATTTTTTGCTCTTTCTTCTTTTTTCTCTTTGATTATATCTTTTAGTATTATTGAGTGTGTATTTTTTATTTTTTAGAATTAGTTTATTTTAAATAGTTGATAAAGGGGATAAAGGATTAAGCTAGACATTTTAAAGACAAAATCGGCCCAATTTGGACCAAAATCGGCGACCCGGGATCCGGTCCAGGTTTGTGGTATGAGACACGCCTCAAAACTATGTCGTTTTGATAAGTGAAGTGAGATTAAATCTCATCCGTTCATATCACTTTGATCTAAGGGTTCCAATTCACTCTCCACTCCATTTATATAAGGCCTCAAGATCAGAAATGTGGCCCCTATTTTTCCATATTCTCATTTCTTCTTCCTCTCTCCTCACTCTCTCATCACTCTCGTCTCTCTTTGTCTCTGCCGCACCCCACGGTGGCTCCGCCGGCGGAAAATTTCCCACCGGCAGCGGACCATCTCTAATCAACCCCATTTATTCACCATCTCCTTGTCTCTTCCTCCTCTTTCCAAATCCAAATCCCAAATTCCCGAATCCTCTCCAAACTCCACAAATCTGGCCAAATCCGAAACCCTACAAACCCAAAATTTCCTCTTTTCTTTCTCAAATTAGTGACAAATACGGACACCCAACCCCACAAAACCTATATAAACGTGCATTTTCCCTATAATTTCACCCAAAAAAATGCTCCACCGCCTGCCAGCCACCTCCAGCGGCCACCCCACTGTCTCGTCTCCATTGCCACACCATTTTTACACCATTTCTCCTCTATTTTAGCCTAGCCGTGACCCAAGAACACACGTTTCTTTGTAGTATGATGCTGATTTCATTAAATTTAACATCTACCACAATGAAATGAGCGTTTCAAGGTCGGACAACGGCTACCCGAGGCCCATCGGCATGTTCTGGTTGATCTATTTGGCCACACATGCCTCTGAGTTTGGTATAAACTTGAACTCAAATCTTTTCATCCATGTTTCTGATATTTGTTGCACCACTGTTTTATCGTAGTTTCTTTGTAGTGTAAATTTACCAATGATCGTTTTAGTTATCTCTTAATCTAGTTTCTGATTTTTATTTTCTAGTTTAACTTAATTAATTATTCTAGTTTGCCTCACTGTTAATATGTTTTTGCTTTGTGTTAGTCGTTTGAGTCTCGATTTCATGTTTAGTGTTTCGAATTTCGTTTTTATTTAAGATCGTGAGTTTCATGAATGTCTTCATTGATCAGTGCATCATTTTGTTAATATTAGTCATTAGGTTCTATGTTTCTCTTAGTTCATTATTAGTTAAGTTGTTGAGTATAGTTATGTGTTCTTTCTATCTTAGTTTTGTTTGCATCACATGGTTGGTACTGATTTTGTTAAAAGCTGAAGAGTAGACGAGTAATCATGTATTAGGTTACATTAGCAACTTACTTCTAGTGTTAGGGTGACTGAAATACTTCCTTTTACCCGTGCTTATGACACAGTTGTTGAAGGATTGTCCTTTCCCCTTTTGAACAGTTTTTAGCACACAAAAATGAGTCTTTTGATAGTTTTTTGGTGAACAAAAGTCAGTCCTTTTGGACAGACTTTTGGTGAACCAAAATCTTTCCAAGTGAATTTCTTTGCTTACTTAAGGGCTACTCCTTTCATATTTTAAGAACACAGAGAAAACATCTTTACAGTCTAAAAGAACGAAAAGTTTCCACTGTTGTTGAAATTTGAAGTCATTTTTAGTTTCTTTATCCTTCGAAAGTTGTTGCGTTTTGGATTTTCATTAACTTCCCGATTTCCACTGTCTCTTTACGGTTGTTGCTATTCCAATGTGGCTGCTATTTTTCCTTGCTTTTCCTGATGTCTCTGCTGTTACATTTCTGCTACTGTACTACTGTATTTCAGCATTTTAGGTAATTCTTCATCCTTTGTAATGCATATCTTTAATAGCAATTGGTGAAGATTTGAGCATGTTTAGATTTATTTGAATCATCTTCAAGGAAATTTGCAATATGGATGGATGTTGAGATTTCAATCTTGAAATCAGGCTTGGGATCATAATGTTAAGCATTTGACTTTGCTATTTATTTTTTTATTTTTTTTTGGCTTATGAGTATTTCCCTCTTAGACTTTGAGTAATATTTCATGACAATCTTGATAATGTTATAGAAAAGAATAATGTCAAAGCTTAATGAAGATTTTTTGTAAATGGACAGAATGTGTTGGTCTTTTTTATGTGTGTGAAAAAGAACCATGTTTGGTGTAGGTTCTTTAGCCTTCTTTTGTTGGAAGTTTTATTGGAAGTATATTTTCAAAAGGTCCTTAATGATCCATTTTATTCCTCCACTATAGCAGCAAATATTTGTTCCTTTCTTGACTTTCATACTTATGTTGTTGGCTCTTTTAGTAAAGTTTTTTAGGCTTTGTGAAAGTTGAAGTTTACTTAAGATACACAAACTGTACAGGTTGCTTGGTCAGTTGTTGAGATTAGGGTTGTTAGTTGAATGCTTGAAATTAATAGGATTGGGACAACAAGAACAAGGGCCCAATGAGCTGACTTGCTGGCCCATTCTCGTTCAAGGCAAGCTAGCACACCCCTTTAACAAGAAGTTGATTCATTTTCTTTAAATAATAGTTGGCCCAATGCCAATTAATTAGTTGAGGAACATATTTTCCTCAAATAAGCTGCTAGCCCAATACATACGTAGCAACTAATAAACATCTCATTGCTCATAATACCATAGTTGGAGTTAATTTTTAATTGTTAGTTTAGTCAGACTAATTCTTTAATTTTGATTCTTTTGTAGTAATTACTTATTAGAAAAAAGAGATTCTTTTTATAGTTAAAGATAAATTAATCACTGGATCACAAATATTCATGACTAACTTAGAGGATTGAAGATAAATAATTTTGTCTTAACCAATATCGAGAAGACCCGCTTCAGAATAAAGACATAATAAAAATGGCAAAGTCGTGTTTCAATTCTTTCAAATAAATTAAATTTTGTTATTTTATTAACTTCGAGTAGGCTCCAATTTTAGGTACGACGCACGAACTAAGGTCGGGGATACTCATATTGGTTAGTGTAAGCTGGGGTCGGGGATACTCGTCCTAGTTTGAGATCAATGAAGTCATCAATAATAAAGGCGTACATAGGCAAAACAAGAAAATCAAATAAAGCATAGTTTATTTAAAATTAATTTAAAGCCAAATGTATTCAATAAAGCGACCATGTTAGAACCACGGGACTCGGATAATGCCTTATACCTTCTACCCGATCGACATAATTCTTTACCCGGACTTTGTTTTCGCAGACTAATAATAAAAGAGTCAAATCTTCCTTTGACTAGGGATTCAAATAAAAGGTCACATGGAACACCCAAAAATTAATTGCAAGTGGCGAATCCGTAAATAAAATAATCCCTACTTAAATTTGTCACTTTAATTGGAAAAACTCTTTAACCCACAATCTACAATAACACATATCTTCTTTTGCAGGGAAAAAAAGAAGCGTTACAGCTCTGGCAACTCTGCTGGGGAACATTCAGGAATTCGAGTTTGTACACTGACTTTATTTGGCATTACTAATTTTGTATATAACTGTGATCTATTTGGGTTGAATGTGCTTCTTGCCTGCTCTTTACCGCTTTGATATTATTGAAATGTATTATAAATTGTCTTCTTGCACACCCCTCTAAGTCTTCTGAATACAATCTCGGGAATTGCGGATAAGCACCCCATTCTTTTTTGAGATTAAGCCGTTGGGACTGGGCTCACGATGAAGGATTATTAGTCACCCATATTTAAGAACAGGGAGGGTCCAGTAGTTAAGCCGGAGAAGTATTGCTCACGGTCGCTACCCCTTTCCAACTCGAGTTGTCAACTTGTTTTATGGCCAGTCTAGATACACCTCATCCCCTAGGATTTTTAAAACCTAGAAGAACAAGCCACATGCCTGTTAGCCCTAATAGGATCGTTTTGTTGCATCATGTGAATTTGACATAGCGAAGCTCGGCACAGGGGCCAAGTCCGTATAAGACAAGTATTCTTTTTGAGACCACCATGTTCACGTATGTGCTACTTGCTGCATCAATTGGAAGGCTTGCTTGTTGACCAGCTTTAGAAAATTAGTTGAGCAGACTAATCCGGCACGAGGTGTCAAAAAAGAAAGAAAAAAACTGGTCAAGTTCGAACTACGCAGGTTCGATTCTCACCATTCCAGTGGGGTACGTAGGCAACCTTCATCGGGTTCAGCCCCTGTTTTTGCAAGAGTTTTCGAAATGGGTGTGTCCATAATATTTTTCAATTTTAAAAAAAAAATAATAAATCGATAGTTTTGCTGCTTTTTGTCCTTTTCATTATTTTGACCTTTGCGTCCGATCATGTTTTTCAATACAACCTCAAAAGCATCTTTGGAACTTCCATAGGCTGTTTTCATAAATATAGCTAATATTTTACCATTTTGCCCTTATGTCAAACCATTTTTGCGAAATAGCCTTAAAACCTTCCTCGGAAGTGCTGGAGGGCTATGTCCGTACATAATGGTTACTTTGCTAATTTTTAACACCTTTTACCATTTCATCTTTATTTTTGACCATTTTGCCTGGATAAGCTTTAAACCTTCCTCCGAAGTGTCTAAGGTCTATTTTCAGGACAATAGTCATTTTGCTTTTGCCGTGTCGTCCCTTGTTTTTGCCATTTTTGCCAAGTCAACCTTATAGAAGTATCAAATGGGTGTTTTTCGTAAAAAAAAAATTTTTATTTTTTTTTACCCGCTTATCCATGTGTCAGAATGTTTTATACCAGATGTGGATCAGCCGCACCAAGATAGCACATGTGGCCCAAGGAAGGTCGGCCTAGATTTCTTGTATGATAGGTACGGACATGAAGGGAGGTTCTTAGACTGTGGGTCGAAGCTTGTTAATAAAAAAACAACACACATGGCGAGAACACGGTCAGAAAGCATTCATTGTAGCTTTCTTGGGATGCATGGTCTTCCCACGAGAGGATCTAAATAAACATTCGAAAATCTGAGATAGTCACAACCATGATAAAAAGAAAAGATTCCTCCATTCTTCCTATGGTGTTAGCAGATATCTTTCGTTCCTCGACCATGTGCTGGGAAGGAAACGGTTTCTTTGAAGGTTGCAACCTTATGCTACAAATGTGGTTCATGGATCATCTTTTCCGCCGTCCTTATCAGGTAGACCACCGTACTTGTTAAGGCAATCTGTTCGCCAGTATAATGCTAGATTTAAAAATGAGTTGGAGATTCGCAGTTTTCCAGAAAGTGTCCATGATTGGAGGGAGTATCTCCACTCCTTAACAGATGATTAGATTACATGGAACTTTCTTTGGTTCAGCGCAGAATATGTCATATATAAGTCATCTTGCCATCCGTTTCTAATCTTTATGGGGCTTCGAGGTTATCAACCATATGCTCCCATGAGAGCTCTACATCAGTTGGGTCACAAGCAGATAGTGCCCCTAGTAGAGGCTATGAAAAAATTTATATGGGAAGCAACATCAGAGGATCCCATTCGTGAAGCTTATGCTCCACATGTTTGGAATAGCACTAAGATACTCGAGCGTGGCACCATGGTGGCAGATAGAGAACGGGGTGAGATGAATCCTTCTTATCTTGAGTGGTTTTATAATGAAGATGCTCCCGCAGATAGACCGGGGACATTCGTGAATAGCACCACAGAGTGGGAGACTAAGATTCAATATAGAGTTGGGCTGGCTATGGAAGAGATGAAAAGAGATTATGAATCTGCCTTCAGAGCACTACAAGAAGAGCTATGCATCATTAAAGTAGACAGGGATCTGCTATATGATTCTTTTGAGAAAGAGAAATCTCAGTGGGCATGAGAGAAGCAATCACTTAAAGCCCAAATTCAGAACAATAACATATCCACAACCGATCAACACTTCGAAGAGAGAGCAGCCTAGTTCAGGGTAGTCCGTGATCATGAGCGCATGAGTTATGCTCCACTAATCCAAGGTCTAAGGGATAAGTTAGAGGGAGTTGAATAAAGTAAAGAGCGACATATCACCGAGTTTGAAATAGAAAGATATCACTACCAAAAGGTGATCAATCGGTTAGAGGGGGAGTCACTAGAAGTTCGGTTCCAGAGAGATATGGACTTGGAGCGCGAGCATGATGTGTTTTGGATCTAGACAAAACTCGTGGTCAACAAAATCAAAAGGTGTATTTGGCTCAGGAGCACATTAAGGGAAAGATCCTCGAGGTAGCCACATATACCTCCCAAGCTTGTAGGAGTTGCCAAGGAATGACACCTGAGCGGTTTGCTGAAGTATCATTGAAAGTCGCCTGTCACATATCTGCAGATTTAGAGAGGATATACCGCGACATTGGGGTTCAGCCGCAAGAACATGCTCCATGACTACAATAATGCTGGTGGATTCTCCTGAAGATATTTTTTAAAGTTGGCAGTCCACTTTGACAATTTCTTTGAGGTCTTTAAGTCTGTGAGAGTCTTTTGTTGTTTTGAGCCTTGTTATTTTCCCTTTTGTCTTAAAAAGTATGTTTGAGTCAAAACTAGTCTTGTTTAAATGGTTATCTTTATGTAATTCTTGTTATTGAGTCTTGTATAAAAAAAATTGAAAATCAATGAAAAAGATTTTGTAACCAAAAAGATGTTTGTTTTGTAAAAACAAATAATAAATGGCCGTGTCCCTGAACTACGTAATGATCTGATTCATGCGGCAACATGATACGTAGGAAACCTCTAAAAGGTTCGATCGAAATATTTCAATGAGTTTAAAATGAGGGGAAAAAATGAGGCGAGGGAAAAGAAAAGCGAAAAAATGGGAAAGAGAGAAAAAAAAATTAATTGAGAGTGTCAATAAGCAACAGCCTTATAAGTCGGGATGAAACATGAATCCTTCCAAAAGAATGATAGAAATGCTGACAATGTTAGGAACATGGCATATTACGTGTGATTCATATATGTAAAATGCTTAACGCTAACACGTTTGTTGTCTCTTATATAGTAAGCTTAAGGTGGTTGGTTTGTGGTGAATCTGGCAACACATCATTGCTTCACTAGATCTAACGGAAAGGTACCGATGGCTAATAATTATGAAATAGAGTTGGTCAGTGACGACCCCCACGGTCAGTCAGTTGAGCAAGAGTTGGAGGAAGTAAGAAGATTAAAACAACAATTGTCTGATATATATCAGGCTTGGGTCTTCGATCAGCCTCCGCCTCAGGGTCCCTCAGAAGGAGCTTCCACCATACCCCTAGGTACTGAACCACCGCTCCATGCAACGAGTGATCACATTCTACCACCAGGGTATGTGCAAGAATGTAGCTTCCATGCCGCCCCTGGTACCTCTAATGTGCGAGCTCTAGCCGCACCGGTCAGGAACACCCCTCTTATTGTGTTTGGAGCACCGATATATACAATCCCGCCACCAGCTCCTGTGATAAGGCCAAACAACGAGCCACCATCTCATGCTTATGATAGCCAATACTACTCTCCAAATATGGTTTTCAGGGTCTTGGCTTCATATAATCAGACTCCTTTGTACGAGTCACTAGTGGAAAATGAAAAGTCTTGAACAAAACATAAAGAACATACAGGGACTAGGTGGTCACAAAAATGTATCTTTCAGTGATTGATACATGTTCCCTCACATCCATTTACCACCAGGGTTCAAGACCCAAAATTTTGAGAAGTATGATGGACACGGCAACTCAATCGCCCACTTGAAAAGGTACTGCAACCAGCTGAGGGGTGCAGGTGGAAAAAAAGAATTACTAATGGCTTATTTTTTAGAAAGGCCTTCGTCAAAAAATTCCAGTACAACATAGATATTGCACCAGTTCACAATTCCCTATCCAATATGAAGAAAAAGCCGACTGAAAGCTTTAGGGAGTTTGAAATCAAATGGAGGGATCAAATGGCTAGAGTCAAGCCACCCATGGATAACCACGAGTTGATCACTATTTTTCTGGAGGCTCAAGTGCCTGATTACTTTTAGAACATGATGTCCGTGATGGGTAGACCTTTTGCAGAAGCAATAAAATAGGGGAGATGGTCGAAAGTGGCCTCAAGAATGGCAGAATTGTAAGTCAAGCTGCTCTCAACGCAACTACCCAAGTTGTCCAAAATTGGTCGAGAAGCTTGGCAAATAAAAGAAGAGAGATGAAGGGTCCATGATGACTTGGAGATCCAGGGAAGTTCAAAGAGGGGAATCACACCCTTAAGTGCAAGTTCATCAGGAGAAATCCAGCTACCCTCAACATTATTATCCTCCGCCAATTCCTCAATACTCTGTGCGCCAACCACAATATACAGTGTTCAATGCTCAATCCTATGCTCGGCCTCCCAATCAGCAAGTACGAGCACCAGCTCCAAGGATCCCCCGGCCTTAGCAGAAAAATTTTTGGGCACCCTACAATGCTCGTCCCAGACAGGATTATGGTCGAGAGCAGCGACCGGCAAAAATATTCACTCCATAGGTTGAATCATACTCTAGTCTATTCAAGACGCTGAAGCAAATAGGCGTGATTGGACCCATCACTCCCCACCATATGCATCCTGATTCACATGTATTTCAAGAAAATTCTAGATGTGAATTCAGGTGCCCGGGGCATATCACTGATGATTGTTGGACTCTGAAAAGAGCCATAGAAAGACTAATTGCTGAAAAACTGATTGTAGTGACAAATGATGATGGCCCTCCTAATGTGACCAACAACCCCTTGTCAGTACACAATGATGTTCACTTTGTGGGAATGATTGGCCGAGATCAAGAATATAAGCCGACTGGTTGATCAAAAATGACAGCAGGAACGATTCAATAGGGAACAAAACTGGAAGTCGGTCCAAGCCGAGATGTGCCGTTGATTGTGAAAGGCGCCCCGAGCATAGAAAAGGTAACTTTATTTGTTCCCAAGGTCTCGATATTGGAAGTTCGCTCCAATGTTCCAAGCCCAAGGTTGTATGTCCTTGGAGGCTATCCCAACACAAAGTAGAATCAGGGTGCTACGAAAGGTACAATAGAGCCAATCACAATCAAACCTGTCATGCAACCCCCTGTGACGAACACGAAAACCACTCCTTGGAACTACAACAAAATTGTGATGACTTAAAAAGGCAAGGAAATCATAGAAGAAGTGCGGGAAACTGTAGGTTTGGCTTGATTGGAGAAGTGTTACTCTCCAGAAGAGTTGATCCAAAAAATCAGAGAAGGCCAATTTCCAATAAAGAAACCGATCATTGAAGAAGAGGCAGAAGAGTTTTTGAAAAAGATGAAAGTTCAGGATTACTCAATCATTGACAAGCTGAGAAAGACTGCTGCCCAAATTTCTCAACTATCTCTGCTCATACATTCAAAAGAGCATGCTCGTGTGCTAATCATGATTTTGAACGAGGCACATGTCTGAGAGAAGACCACAGTGAATCAGGTAGTGAAGATGGCCAACATATTTTTTGAGGTGAACAGAATCACCTTTACTGATGATGAACTCCCCGAAGAAGGAGCCGAGCACAACAAGGCTTTACACTTGACTGATAAATGTGAGGGGCACTAAGTAAAGCAAGTCATGGTTGATGGAGGCTCTAGAAGCAAGTCATCTAGATTTGAACTTGTTGAGATGCATAGATGCCACAAAAGCTGGGCGGATCATGAGCGAAGTGCATTCGGGGGTGTGTGGACCTCACATGAATGGATATGTTTTGGCGAAGAAGATTCTGCGGGTAGGGTATTATTGGATTACCATGGAGCGAGATTGCTTCAGTTTTGTGCGCAAGTGTCACTAATGCCAGATTCACGATGACCTGATTGACTTGTACACCTTCGGAGTTGCATCCCATGTCCTCTCCTTGGCCTTTTGTCACCAATTCAAATAGGCATATATACATTTTGGTTGCAATTGATTACTTCACCAAATGGGTGGAGGTCGTCACTTTCAAAGCATTCACCAAGAAAGCAGTGGTATACTTTGGTCATTCCAGCATCATCTGTCGCTTTGGTATCCCAAAGAACATTATCACTGACAATGCAACCAATCTAAATAGTCATTTGATGAAGGAGGTATGCGAGCAATTTAAATTATGTATCACCATTCTACCCCTTGCCGGCCAAAAGCCAATGGAGTCGTTAAAGCGGCGAATAAGAATATCAAGAAGATTCTTAGGAAGATGATCCAAGGTTCCTGACAATGGCATGAAAAGTTGAATTTTGTCCTTTTGGTATACCGCACAACTGCTCGCACATCTATCGGTGCAACTCCTTATCTGTTGGTATAATGGAACGGAAGCTGTAATACCGGCTGAAGTTGAAATTCCCTCTATTCGGATTGTTGTCGAGACGGAGATTGAAGATACATAATGGGTAAAGACCCGATTAGAACAACTAATGTTGATTGATGAAAAATGGCTAGCAGCAGTGTGCTTTGACTAGTTATACCAGCAAATAATGGCACGCGCTTACAACAAGAAAGTGCGCCCGAGGCACTTCTAGGTAGGCCAATTTGTTCTGAAAAGCATTCTTCCAAAACAAGTAGAAACTATAGGAAAGTTTGCCCCAAAATGGAAAGGACCTTACATCATCAAGAAAGTGTTACCAAAAAGGGCTTTGCACTTGGTAGATGAAGAAGGACGGGTACATGACATGACTATTAACGCAAATGCAGCCAAAAGATATTATTTCACATATATACCCACTGTGGAACTTTTGCGCACAATTTTCTTTGATCGAGATGATGAAGACTATCATTGCTCGCTATTCCAAATAGGTGTCACACTTTTGTTAACTCTTTTGAGTTGTATTTGTCTTCTTTGTTTTTCACTTTTTGGAACCTGTGTACTTGCAACAGAAAAAAAAAGATAAAAAAAAAGAAGCCAAACAACAAATCTTCTGAGTTATTGAACTGCGCCCAACCTGATTCCGAAAGGATACGTAAGCAGCCTTACCCTGGGTTCGGTCCCATCACAACAAAAAATCCATATTCCCAATACTCCAAAACTGGGGCAGCAGTTTGTTTTATTTTTCGGGTTTTCTTTAGAAGCAGTTCCAAAAGTTGTAATTCAGTTCAAGGTTCTCTACACCTTTTCCCTGTTAAGAACTTTTGATCGATCTTTGAGAATATTTCAAGTCCCCATGGGCATTGGGAAACCTTCCGTATGTCGTATCTTAGTTGAAAAAAAAGAAGAAGAAGAAGAAGAAGAAATGAGAGAGTCGTATCGGTGAAAACCCATATGGGCATTGTAAGGTGACAGTGAGCAGAGAAATGAGAGAATCTTATTGGTGAAAACTTAAATGGGCACCATAAGGCAAAAATGAGTAGAGAAATGAGAGTTGTCAGTTAGCGAAAACCCGCAAAGGGCGCTACTAGCAGAATGAGGGTCTTCAATACCCCTGCATGAGCACAACCAAGACCATTTCAAGATGAACATTTACGATGTATTTTGAGAATTAGAAAGCTTAGAAAGATCATGCGTCCAATCCAAAATGCATGTTATGATTCATTGAAGTTGGCACATACCTCCAGATAAGTTTCCCTATTCCTTTCCCAGAAAGGGACACCTTTGTTTAAGAACAATTCTATTTTCAATTATTCTTCTATTTTTACCCATAATTTTTCTTTGAGTCCCCTTCGGTCTAACATTGCATCAAAATCGAAGCAAAGAAATGGCTGCAAAACTGGCTACAGTTTCCCCGTAATATCGAGCACAATTTGGGGCATATATGGCATTGACGAAGGCAAATCCATCTGTGAATCATTTGATAAGGCGAACAAAATGTCTCAAAGAAACTGAAAAGGTCGCCTAAGCAAGACCTGCTTCATGAGAAAAGTTGATAAGCACTACGGGTACAAACTGGTACTGGATGAAAGACAACTAAGTTTAATTTTAAAAGGAAAAATTGCCTTGGCTTAGAGACAAGGGTTAGCGGTACCATGGACATCCGAGTATGAAACAGTCATGGGAAACGTCGAAGAACAACATCTCCAGAATACAAAACAGAGTATCCGAGCACCTCGGTACCAGACTGATAGAATCAGTTCTTCAACAGCGGAGTTGACGTGAATTCAAACTACAACAGGGCATCAAGGCTACAAACCAACCACCACTTTGAAAACTCACAAATTTTTCTTTGTTTGAAGGAGGAACAAAGAAGTGCAGAATGGCGATTCTCAAAGGACAAATGACACCAAACGTAAGCTTCTTAAAATCTCCATTTTTCTTTTATTTTCAGCATTCGTCACTGATGTTTACACCTCCCATTTTCATAGCTTAAATCAGGTAGAACCGTTTGCCTGGGGGGATCCAGCTCATAGTTCCGGGTAGAAGCACTTTTTGCTCAGGTTGTTTTACGTAGCTTAACTCAGGCATAATGTTTTCTCCTAGAGGGATCCAACTCATAGTTCCAGGTAGAAGTACTCTTCACCCAGGTTGTTTTACATAGCTTAACTAAGGCAGAAAGTTTTTGCCTAGGGGGATCCAGCTCACAGTTCCGACTAGAAATACTCTTCACTCAGGTTGTTTTATGTAGCTTAACTCAGGCAAAACCTTTTCACCTAGAGGGATCCAGCTCATAGTTCCGGGTAGAAGTACTCTTTACCCAGGTTGTTTTACGTAGCTTAACTTAAGAAGAACCTTTTTGCCTACGGGATCCAGCTCATAGTTCCAGGTAGAAGTACTCTTCGCTCATGTTGTTTTGTGTATCTTAACCCGGGTAGAACCTTTTCGCCTAGGGGGATCCAGCTAATATTTTCGGGTAGAAGTACTGTTCGCTCAGGTTGTTTTGTGTAGCTTAACCCGGGTGGAACCTTTTCGCCTAGGGGGATCCAGCTAATATTTTCGGGTAGAAGTACTGTTCGCTCAGGTTGTTTTGTGTAGCTTAACCCGGGTGGAACCTTTTCGCCTAGGGGGATCCAGCTGATATTTTTTGTCGAACCACTCTTTGCTAAGGCTGTTTTACGTAGCTCAATTCAGGTAGAACCTTTTCGCCCGGGGGATCCAACTTATAATTCCTAGTAGAAGTACTTTTCGCTAGGGAGTTATACGTAGCTTAACTTAGATGGTACCAACCCCTGGTTACACATTCCTCAGTAATACAGGGTGCCAACCCCTAGTTACACTCCTTTAAGTAATACACGGTACAAACACCTGGTTGCACTCCTTTCAGTAATACAGGGTACCAACCCCCGGTTACACTCCTTCTCAGTAATACAGGGTGCCAACCCCTGGTTACATTCCTCTATAGTAATACTGGGTGCCAACCCCTAGTTACAATGCCTTTTAGTAATACAAGGTACCAACCCTGGTTACCTTCCCTTTCAATAATACAGGGTATCAACAACTGGTTACATATCGTCTTGGTAACGTAGAGTACACAATCGCTCGTTAAAATTTTTAGCTCTTTCAGCTTGTTTATACTACTGTTTTGTCTGCCTTTCAATAAATTAGATAGTTTATATTTTCGCTGATAACTCACAAAATTTTCCTAGTCCAAACTGGGGCAAAAAAATTTTGTTCGTTTTGTTCGTCTTTGATGGCTTTGCATGCCCCGCCGCAGAGCACATGTTGTGACTATCGGAGCTTGCAGTTTGAGTTATCATCAGAAGGACGATCACAGGATAGTTGGAGTTAACTTTGACAATGTGTCAGCAACCCATTTTGTCAAGATTCATCTACTCAATTTTTGATCCAGAAGACAAGCAATCGAGATTGAGTCATAATCTTTTCTTCAAAGAAAATCAAGATCCAATCTAAGGTCAACACAAGCGAGAAAGTCAAGAATCAAGATTTGACTCCAGAAGACACATAGATAGGAACTTTGTAACTCTTAGCTTGTAGGAATATGTAGTTCTCTTCTTCTTTTGATCTAAGCAACAAGTAACAGTAACAACAACAACAGTAGCAGCAACAGTCTTAACTCCAGTTTTCGATAGTCCCAGCTAGAAAATTTTCTCAGAGCTACACCGACCTGATTCATTTATAGCCAAGGATATGTAGGCAACCTCAGAAGCAAGGTTCGGTCATCTTTTTGAAAAATGCTTTCATTAGAGTCATGGTGAGCAAAATTAGTCATGACATTCACTATCATTGCATGAAAACTCTTCATGTTCTCGAGCAAAGAAGGGCAGTTGTAAATGCCTAATTTTTTGCTCTTTCATCTTTTTTCTCTTAGATTATATCTTTTAGTATTATTAAGTGTGTATTTTTTCCTTTTATTTTTTATTTTTAGAATTAGTTTATTTTAAATAGTTGATAAAGGGGAAAGGATTGAGATAGCTATTTTAAAGACAAAATCGGCCGTATTTGGACAAAAATCGGCGGCCCAGGATCCGGTCCAGGTTTGTGGTATGAGAGACGCCTCAAAACTACGTCGTTTTGATAAGTGAAGTGAGATTAAATCTCATCTGTTCATATCACTTTGATCTAAGGTTTCCAATTAACTCTCCACGCCATGTATGTAAGGCCTCAAGATCAGAAATTTGGCCCCCGCTTTTCCCTATTCTCATTTCTTCTTCCTCTCTCTTCACTCTCTCATCACTCTCTCGTCTCTCTGTCTCTCTGCCGCACCCTACGGTGGCTCCGCCGGCCGAAAATCGCCCACCGGCAGCAAACCATCTCCAATCAACCCCATTTATTCACCATCTCCTTGTCTCTTCCTCCTCTTTCCATATCCAATCCCAAATCCCCGAATCCTCTCTAAACTCAACAAATCTGAAACCCTAGACACCCAAAATTTCCTCTTTTCTTTCTCAAATTCGTGACAAATACGGACACCCAACCCCACAAAACCTATATAAACGTGTACTTTCCCTATAATTTCACCCCAAAAATGCACCGCCTCCTGCCAGCCACCTCCGGCAGCCACCCCACTGTCCCGCCTCTGTTTCCACACCATTGTCATACCACTTCTCCTCTATTTTATCCTAGCCGTGACCCAATAACACTCGTTTCTTTGTAGTATGATGCTGAATTCATTGAAGTTAACGTCTACCACAATGAAACGAGCGTTTCAAGGTCGGACAACCGCTGCCCGAGGCTCCCCGGCATGTTCTCGTTGATCTATTTGGCCACACATGCCTCTGAATTTAGTATAAACTTGAACTCAAATCTTTTCATCCATGTTTCAAATTTTTGTTGCACCATTGTTTTATCGTAGTTTCTTTGTAGTGTAAATTTACCAGCAATCGTTTTAGTTAGCTCTTAATCTTGTTTCTGATTTTTATTTTTTTGTTTAACTTAACTAATTATTCTAGTTTGCCTCAATGTTAATATGTTTTTGCTTTGTGTTAGTCCTTTGATTCTCGATTTCATGTTTAGTGTTTCTGATTTCGTGTTTGTTTAAGATCGTGAGTTTCATGAATGTCTTCATTAATCAGTGCATCATTTTGTTAATTTTAGTCATTAGGTTCTGGGTTTCTCTTAGTTGATTATTAGTTCACTTGTTGAGTATAGTTATGTGTTCTTTCTATCTTAGTTTGGTTTGAATAACATGGTTGGTACTGATTTATTTAAAAGCTAAATAGTAGACGAGTAATCATGTATTAGGGTACATTAGCAATTTACTTCTAGTGTTAGGGTGGCTGAAATACTCCCTTTTACCCCATGCTTCTGCCATAGTTGTTGAAGGACTGTCCTTTCCTCTTTTGAACAATTTTTCCCACACAAAAGTGAGTCTTTTGAGTAGTTTTATGGTGAACAAAAGTCAGTACTTTTGGACAGACTTTTGGGGAACAAAAAGTTGTCCAAAAGTGACTTTTTTTGCTTACTTAAGGGCTGCTCCTTTCATATTTTAAGAACACGGAGAAAACATCTTTACAATCTAAAAGAACGAAAAGCTTGTGAACTTTGAATGATATTTTCCGAGAGTAAAAAATCTTCTAGGATATACATAGTTTTTGAAGTCGTATTTAGTTTCTTTCTCCTTCGAAAGGTTTTGCGTTTCTGGGTTTTCATTACTGCCCGATTTTCACTAACTCTTTACGACTGTTGTTGTTCTGTTTTGGCTGCTATTTCTCCTTGCTTTTCCTGATGTCTCTGCTGTTAAAATTCTGCTACTGTACTGCTGTATTTCAGCATTTCAGGTAATTCTCCATCCTTTGTAATGCAGATTTTAATAGCAATTGGTGAAGATTTGAGCATGTTTAGATTTATTTGAAGCATCTTCAAGGAAATTTGCAATATGGATGGATGTTGAGATTTCAATCTTGAAATCAGGCTTGGGATCATAATGTTAAACATTTGACTTTGCTATTTTTTTTTAATTTTTTTTTGGCTTCATAGTATTTCCCTCTTAGACTTTGAGTAATATTTCATGACAAGCTTGATCATGTTGCAGAAAGGAAAATGTCAAAGCTTAATGAAGATTTTTTCTAAATGAACAGAATGTGTTGGTCTTTTTTGTGTGTGTGAAAAAGAACCACATTTGGTGTAGGTTCTTTATCCTTCTCTTTTTTGGAAATTTTATTGGAAGTATATTTTGAAAAGATCCTTAATGATCCGTTTTATTACTCCACTATAGCAGTAAATATTTGGTCCTTCCTTGACTTTCATACTTATGTTGTTGGCTCTTTTAGTAAAGTTTTTTAGGTTTTGTGAAAGTTGAAGTTTACTTAAGATAGACAAACAGTACATATTGCTTGGTCAGTTGTTGAGACTAGGGTTATTAGTTGAATGTTTGAAATTAATAGGATTGGGACAACAAGAACAAGGGCCCAATGAGCTGACTTGCTGGCCCATTCTCGTTCAAGGCAAGCTAGCACACCCCTTTAACAGGAAGTTGATTCATTTTCTTTAAATAATAGTTGGCCCAATGCAAATTAATGAGTTGAGGCACATATTTTCCTCAAATAAGCTGCTAGCCCAATACATATATAGCAACTAATAAACATCTCATTGCCGATAATACCATAGTTGGAGTTAATCTTTAATTGTTAGTTTAGTCAGACTAATTCTTAAAATTGACTCGTTTGTAGTAATTAATTATTAGAAAAAAGAGATTCTTTTTATAGTTAAAGTAAATTAATCACTGGATCACAAATATTCATGACTAAGTCAGAGGATTGAAGATAAATAATTCCGTCTTAACCAATATCGGGAAGACCCGCTTTAGAATAAAGACATAATAAAAATGGCAAAGTCGTGTTTCAATTCTTTCAAATAAATTAAAATTTTGTTATTTTATTAACTTCGAGTAGGCTCCAATTTTAGGTACGACGCACGAACTAAGGTCCGGGGATACTCATCTTGGTTAGTGTAAGCTAGGGTCGGGGATACTCGTCCTAGTTTGAGATCAATGAAGTCATCAATAATAAAGGCGTACATAGGCAAAACATGTAAATCAAATAGAGCACAGTTTATTTAAAATTAATTTAAAGCCAAATGTATTCAATAAAGCGACCATGTTAGAACCACGGGACTCGGAGAATGCCTTATACCTTCTCCCCGGTCGATAGAATTCTTTACCCGGACTTTGTTTTCGCAGACCAATAATAAAAGAGTCAAATCTTCCTTTGACTAGGGATTCAAATAAAAGGTCACATGGAACACCCAAAAATTAATTGCAAGTGGCGACTCTGTAAATAAAATAATCCCTACTTAAATTTGTCACTTTAATTGGGAAAACTCTTTAACCCACAATCTACAATAACACGCGGGGAAAAAAAGGAGCGTTACAGCTCTGGCGACTCTGCTGGGGAACATTCAAGAATTCGAGTTTGTACACTGACTTTATTTGGCATTACTAATTTTGTGTATAACTGTGATCTTTTTGGGCCGAATGTGCTACTTGCCTGCTCTTTACCGCTTTGATATTATTGAAATGTATTATAAATTGTCTTCTTGCACACCCCTCTAAGTCTTCTAAATACAATCTCGGGAATCGCGGGTAAGCACCCCATTCTTTTTTGAGATTAAGCCGGTGGGCCTGGGCTCCCGATGAAGAATTATTAGTCACCCATATTTAAGAACAGGGAGGGTCCAGTAGTTAAGCCGGAGAAGTATTGCTCCCGGTACGCTACCCCTTCCCAACTCGAGTTGTCCGCTCGTTTTATGGCCAGTCTAGATACACCTCAATTGGAAGGCTTGCTTGTTGACCAGCTTTAGAAAATTAGTTGAGCGGAATTTGAAAAAAATAAATCATTCCCCCAGTTTTGTACAAATAATTCATTTTTACTAAATTAAAAAAAGGACTAATCCGGCACGAGGTGTCAAAAAAAAAAGAAAAAAAAAAGGTCCAGTTCAAACTACGCAGGTTCGATTCTCTCCATTCAAGTGGGGTACGTAGGCAACCTTCATCGGATTCAACCACTGTTTTTGCAAGAGTTTTCGAAATCGGTGTGTCCATAATATTTTTCAATTTTAAAAAAAAATAACAAACCGATAGTTTTGCTGCTTTTTGTCCTTTTCATTATTTTGACCTTTGCGTCCGATCATGTTTTTCAATACAACCTCAAAACCTTCTTTGGAACTTCCAAAGGTTGTTTTCATAAATATAGCTAATATTTTACCATTTTGCCATTATGTCGAACCATTTTTGTAAAATAGCCTTAAAACCTTCCTCGGAAGTGCCGGAGGGCTATGTCCGTACATAATGGTTACTTTGCTCATTTTTAACACCTTTTACCATTTCATCTTTATTTTTGACCATTTTGCCTGGTCAAGCTTTAAACCTTTCCTCAAAAGTGTCTAAGGGCGATTTTCAGGACAATAGTCATTTTGCTTTTGTCGTGTCGTCCCTTGTTTTGGCCATTTTTGCCAAGTCAATCTTATAGCTTTTTTTTTTGTGAAGTATCAAATGGGTGTTTTTCGTAAATAATAAATTTTTATTTGTTTTTACCCGCTTATCCATGTGTCACAATGTTTTATACCAGATGTGGATCAGCCGCACCGAGATAGCACATGTGGCCCAAGGACAGGTCGGCCTAGATTTCTTGTATGATAGGTACGGACATAAATGGGGGTTCTTAGACTATGGGAAGAAGCTTGTTAATAAACAAAACCAACACACATGGCGAGAACACGGTCAGAAAGCATTCATTGTAGCTTTCTTGGGGTGCATGGTCTTCCCAAGAGAGGATCGAAGATAAACATTCGGTTATGTGAGATAGTCACAGCCATGATGAAAAGAAAAGATTTGTCCATTCTTCCTATGGTGTTAGCAGATATCTTTCGTTCCTCGACCATGTGCTGGGAAGGAAACGGTTTCTTTGAAGGTTGCAACCTCATGCTCCAGATGTGGTTCATGGATCATCTTTTCCGTTGTCCTTATCAGGTAGACCACCGTACTTGTTAGGGAATCTGTTCGCCAATATAATGCTAGATTGAAAAATGAGTTGGAGATTCGCAGTTTTCTAGAAAGTGTCCATGATTGGAGGGAGTATCTCCACTCCTTAACAGATGATTAGATTACATGGAACTATCTTTGGTTCACCGCAGAATATGTCATATATAAGTCATCTTGCCATCTGTTTCTGATCTTGATGGGGCTTCGAGGTTATCAACCATATGCTCCCATGAGAGTTCTACATCAGTTGGGTCACAAGAAGATAGTACCCCCGGTATAGGCTATGGAAAACTTTATCTGGGAAGCAACATCAGAGGATCCCATTGGTGAAGCTTATGCTCCACATGTTTGGAATGGCACTAAGATACTCGAGTGTGGCACCATGGTGGCAGATAGAGAACGGGGTGAGCTGAATCCTTATTATCTTAAGTGGTTTTATAATTAAGATGCTCTCGCAGATAGACCGGGGACAGTGGTGAAGAGCACCGCAGAGTGGGAGACTAAGATTCAAAATAGAGTTGGGCTGGCTATGGAAGAGATGAAAAGAGATTATGAATCTGCCTTCAAAGCACTACAAGAAGAGCTCGACATCGTTAAAGTAGACAGGGATCTACTATATGATGCTTTTGAGAAAGAGGAAGCTCAGTGGGAATGAGAGAAGCAAGCACTTAAAGCCCAAGTTCAGAACAATAACATATCAACAACCGATCAAAACTAGGAAGAGAGAGCAGCCTAGTTCGGGGTAGTCCGTGATCATGAGCGCATGAGTTATGCTCCACTAATCCAATGTCTAAGGGATCAGTTAGAGGGAGTTGAATAAAGTAAAGAGCAACATATCACCGAGTTTGAAATAGAAAGACATCACTACCAAAAGGTGATCAATCGGTTAGAGGGGGAGTCACTAGAAGTTCGGTTCCAGAGAGATATGGCCTTGGAGCGCGAGCATGATGTGTTGGATCTAGCCAAAACTACTGGTCAGCAAAATCAAGAGGTGTATTTGGCTAAGGAGCACATTAAAGGAAAGATCCTCGAGGTAGCCACATATACCTCCCGAGCTTGTAGGAGTTGCCAAGGAATGACACTTGAGCAGTTTGTTGAAGTATCATTGAAAGTCACCCATCACATATCTGCAGATTTAGAAAGGATATACCGCGACATTGGGGATCAGCCGCAGGAATAAGCTCCATGACTACAATAATGCTAGTGGATTCTCCTGAAGATTTTTTTTTTAAGTTGGCAGTCCACTTTGACAATTTCTTTGAGGTATTTAAGTCTCTGAGAGTCTTTTGTTGTTTTGAGCCTTGTTATTTTCCCTTTTGTCTTTAAAAGTCTGTTTGATTCAAAACTAGTCTTGTTTAAATGGTTATCTTTATGTAATTATTGTTATTGAGTCTTGTATCAAAAAAAAAAATTGAAAATCAATGAAAAAGATTTTGTAACCAAAAAGATGTTTGTTTTGTAAAAAAAAATAACAAATGGGCGTGTCCCTGAACTACGTAATGATCTGATTAATGCAGCGACATGATACGTAGGAAACCTCTAAAAGGTTCGATCGAAATATTCAATGAGTTTAAAATGAGGGGAAAAATGGCGAGGGAAAAGTAAAGCGAAAAAAATGAGAAAGAGAGAAAAAAAAATTAATTGAGACCGTCAATAAGCAACAGCTTTATAAGTCGGGATGAAACATGAATCCTTCCAAAAGAATGTTAGAAATGCTGACAATGTTAGGAACATGGCATATTACGTGTGATTCATATATGTAAAATTCTTAACCCTAACACGTTCGTTGTCTCTTATATAGTAAGCTTAAGGTGGTTGGTTTGTGGTGAATCTGGCAACACATCATTACTTCACCAGACATAAAGGAAAGGTACCGATGGCTAATAATTATGAAATATAGTTGGTCAGTGACGAGCCCCACGGCCAGTCAATTGAGCAAGAGTCGGAGGAAGTAAGAAGATTAAAACAACAATTGTCTGATATATATCAGGCTTGGGTCTCCGATTAGCCTCCGCCTCAGGGTCCCCTAGAAGGAGCTTCCACCATACCGCTGGCTACTCAACCACCGCTCCATGCAACGAGTGATCACATTCTACCACCAGGGTATGTGCAAAACTGCAGCTTCCATGCCGCCCCTGGTACCTTTAATGTGCGACCTCTAGCCGCACCAGTCAGGAACACCCCTCTTGTTGTGTTTGGAGCACCAATATATACAATCCCGTTACCAGCTCTTGTGATAAGGCCAAACAACGAGCCACCATCTCATGCTTACGATAGCCAATACTACTCTCCAAATATGGTTTTCAGGGTCTTGGCTTCATATAATCAGACTCCTCAGTACGAGTCACTAGTGGAAAATGAAAAGCCTGCAAAGAAGGGCGAGCCAGGTGAGATGGCCAGGAAAATGAAAAGTCTTGAACAGAACATAAAGAACATATAGGGAATAGGTGGTCAAAAAAATGTATCGTTCAGTGATCTATGTATGTTCCCTCACATCCATTTACCACCAGGGTTCAAGACCCCAAATTTTGAGAAGTATGATGGACACGGCAACTCTATCGCCCACTTGATAAGGTACTGCAACCAGCTGAGGGGTGCAGGTGGAAAAGAAGAATTACTGATGGCTTATTTTGGGTAAAGGCCTTCGTCAAACAATTCCAGTACAACATAGATATTGCGCCAGATCACAATTCCCTGTCCAATATGAAGAAAGAGACGACTGAAAGCTTTAGGGAGTATGAAATCAAGTGGAGGGATCAAATGTCTAGAGTCAAGCCACCCATGGATAACCACGAGTTGATCACTATTTTTCTGGAGACTCAAGTGCCTGATTACTTTTAGAACATGATGTCTGTGATGGGTAGACCTTTTGCAGAAGCAATCAAAATAGGGGAGATGGTCGAAAGTGGCCTCAAGACTGGAAGAATTGTAAGTCAACCTGCTCTCAAAGCCAGTACCCAAGCTGTCCAAAATGGGTCGGGAAGCTTGGCAAATAGAAAGAAGAGAGATGAAGGGTCCATGATGAATTCGAGATCCAGGGAAGTTCAAAGAGGGGCATCACACCCTTAAGTGCAAGTTCATCAGGGGAAATCCAGCTACCCTCAACATTATTATCCTCCGTCAATTCCTCAATACTCTGTGTGACAACCACAATATACAGTGTTCAATGCTCAATCCTATGCTCGGCCTCCCAATCAGCTAGTACGGGCACCACCTCCAAGGATCCCCCAGCCTTAGCAGCAAAATTTTTGGACACCCTACAATGCTCGTCCCAGACAGGATTATGGTCGAGAGCAGTGACCGGCAAAAAAATTCACTCCATAGGTTGAATCATACTCTAGTCTATTCCAGAAGCTGAAGCAAATAGGCGTGATTGGACCTATCGCTCCCCACCATATGCATCCTGATTCACATGTATTTCAAGCAAATTCTAGATGTGAATATAATTTAGGTGCTCGGGGCATATCATTTATGATTGTTGGACTCTGAAAAGAGCCATAGAAAGACTAATTGCTGAAAAACTGATTGTAATGACAAATTACAAGGACCCTCCTAATGTGACCAACAAACCCTTGTCATTACACAATGATGTTCACTTTGTGGGAATGATTGGCTGAGATCAAGAATACAAGCCGACTGGTCGAGCAAAAATGACAGCAAGAACAATTCAAGAGGGAACAAAATAGGAAGTCGGTCCAAGTCGAGATGTGCCGTTGATTGTGAAAGGCGACCCGAGCTTAGAAAAGGTAACTTTATTAGTTCCCAAGGTCTCGATATTGGAAGTTCGCTCCAATGTTCCAAGCCCAAGGTTGTATGTCCTTGGAGGCTACCCCAACACAAAGCAGAATCAGGGTGCTACGAAGGGTACAATAAAGCCAATCACAATCAAACCTTTCATGCAACACCCTGTGACGAACACGAAAACCATTCCTTGGAACTACAACAAAACTTTGATGACTTACAAAGGTAAGGAAATCATAGAAGAAGTGGGGGAAACTGGAGGTTTTGCTTGATCGGGGAGGTGTTACTCTCCAGAAGAGTTGATACTCCAAGAAAATCAGAGAAGGCCAACTGCCAATAAAGAAACCGATCATTGAATAAGAGGTAGAAGAGTTTTTGAAAAAAGATGAAAGTTCAGGATTACTTAATCATTGACTAGCTAAGAAAGGCTCCTTTCCAAATTTCTCTACTATCTCTCCTCATACATTCAAAAGAGCATGCTCGTGTGCGAATCAAGATTTTGAACGAGGCACATGTCTGAGAGAAGACCACAGTGAATCAGGTAATGAGGACGGCCAACATATTTTTTGAGGTGAACAGAATCACCTTTACTGATGATGAACTCCCCGAAGAAGGAGCCGAGCACAAAAGGGCTTTACACTTGACTGATAAATGTGAGGGGCACTACGTAAAGCGAGTCATGGTTGATGGAGGCTCTAGCATAGATCTATGACCTCTCTCCACCTTGAAAAGCATGAAGATCAATACAGACAGAATCTGACCCAAAAATGTGCGCATACGGGCTTTTGATGGCTCAGCGAGAGATACCCTTAGGGAGATCAACCTCACCATGACGATTGGGCCGTTGGCTTTGAAATTGTCTTCCAAGTAGTGGACATGGATACTTCTTAACTTTTTTCTAGGAAGGCCATTGATCCATACAGCCCGAGCTACGCCATCCACCTTGCATCAGATGCTCAAATTCGAACATGACAGGCTAGAGATTATTGTTCATGGGGAAGACAAGTCGTCCATTTATAAAGACCCGTTAATCCCCTGTATTCAGGACAAGGAGGGGTGTAAGTATATTGTCTATTAGGATTTTCAAGTGGTTGTTGTGGACCATGTTGAGGAAGGAAAGCCCATTCTGCATCCTCGTCTTTCTGCCACATCTGTAATGGTGGGTGCACTTATGCTGAGGCAAGGTTATGATCCAGGAAAAGGCTTGGGGGAATTGTTGCAAGGAATTTCGGAGCCCATTTCTCCGTTCAGTAACCATGGTACTTTTGGTTTAGGCTTCAGGTCAACACAAGCAGGCGAAGACTAAGCCAAGCACCGCAAAAAGCATAGATGGGTCTTGCAACAACCTATCTCTCACATTTTTTACACTTTTGTCAAGCCACGACTCCAAGAAAGTCAACATTCCTTGGCGCAGGCAAACATTGATGAAATTTTCCATGGACTCCGCCAGATGTTTTCTGAAGTGTATATGATCCAGGCTGATGAAGGAATAGTCGTGCCGATATGCAACTAATTGGCCCAGAAACCATGTTCAACAATTGGGAAGAAACTCCTCTCCCTATAAGGAAGGAGTCATGTTTTGTTAATGTCGACTAATAACATGACATGCATGCGGAATTCACGCCTAGATCTTAAAAAGCTGTCTCATTTTGAAATAATGCATCAAGAGGTAGAAT